>PVLC010018058.1:0-32703 GCA_004027655.1 Graphiurus murinus
TGTGTAATTGTTATACACTAATTTAAACAATTTTGGAGTCTGATATTAAAGAACAACATAGAACCTAGAGAAAAAAATCCAAGGATTTTGGACATCAAATCCTAATTGAAGAGTACTAACATTACTAGAGTACTTAAAATCCATCATATAAGACCTAAATTAATAGTTAAATTATTCAATGAGATAAATATTATTACTCCACCTTATAGAAGAGGTAACAGAAACTCACAAATTAAATTCCTCCTCAAGGTAACATATCTAAAAAGTATATCAGGAACCAAATTTGGATCTATCTTAGCCTTGGATCTGCATTTTTATTCACTTACTTGTTTATTAAACAAACACTTATTGAGTGATGATATACACCAGGCATTGTGTGACTGCTTACAAAAGGGTCAGATCTCTGCCCATATGGAACTTATAGCCTTCTGGGGAAATTACATATTAAACAAATAAGCACAATAATTATAGCAATATAAATTGTTAAAAGTCCATAAAGGATAATTACAGGATAATTTTGAGAATGAATAAGAGGGAGGACAATTTGGACTGGGTGGTCAAAAAATGCCTTTTGAGGAGACGAGATATTTTTGAAGACTTAAGTTGATAATATGAAAAATTTGTCCTGGCAAAAATGAGGAAAAGAGGTTCAGTCCAGGCAGAAGAAACAGTATGAATTCCTCAGAGAAGTCTGGAGCACACTGAGCCAGAAGAAGTGCAATGGCAGTTGAACTTGGAGAGCAAAATAGGATGGTTAGCTAAGTAGCTAAGAACATGCTTCATCTGATTATTCAGGCCAAATGTGCCATTATTGTCATTATTTGTACTGGGAATTGAACCCAGGGCAATTCTACCTCTGAACTATATCCTAGTTCTATTTTATTATATTGTATTTTTGTTTTGAAACAGGATCTTGTTAGGTTGCTGAGAGTCTTATTAAATTGCCAAAGTTGTCCTTGAACCTGTGATCCTCCTGTCTCAGTCTTCCAAGTACCGGGATTACAGGTGTTTGCCACCATGCCTGGCTTGGATGTGCCATTATTAACCAAATAACCCACAGACATGAATACTTGGGAGCCACAGTGGACAAGACTTCCCAGCCAGGAGGACTCAGTATTCCCTCTGGCTTCAGTGTGCTCTTTCACCTGCAGGAAGCTCAGAGATCCCCCTAGCCCCCTTCTCACTTGAAGTTGTTCTAGATTCAAAAGGGCTCCTTAAAAGAGTATTAAACAAGGGATTGATATGATCAAAAGGAGTGACATGTCCAACCAAAGTCACAAAAAAACAATGCAGCAAAGGACACTGATGAAATTGCATTGATGTAGAAGGAAAAAAAAAATGGCTGGGTGTGGGGGCCCTCGTTTGTAATCCCAGCATTTGGGAGGCTGAGACCAGAGGATCCAGGTTCATGGCCAGCCTCAGCTACCTAGTGAGGCATTCCACAAATTAGTGAGACCCTGTTTCAAAATAAAGAATAAAAAAATAGGCCTGGGAGGAATATAGCTCAGAGGTAGAATGCCCCTGAGTTCAATCCCCAGCACTGGAAAAAAAAAAAAAAAAAAAAAGAAGAAAAAAATGCAGAATACCATCAATGTAATGCTCAGTTCTGACCACTCAGAGGAAGAGAGGAGTCCATGATGACTTTTAAAAGAAAATAACCACAGCTAAACCAGTGGTGACTTCTAATTGTTGAGTGTGACAGAGTGGGAAGTAGATGGGGTGGCAGGTGGGCATGGTGAGTCAATAAAACTTTCAAAGAAGTGAAATCTAATTGCATGCAAATGTCTCATGATGTCTTAGTTCCAAGGAATTTTTTTGGTACTGCTGCTCTCAGAGATCCTAAATTACAGATGATTGGTCGGACTAATACCAGCAGGCTAATTTTACCAATTTCATCATAGACAGTGTTGCAATGCGTGCTTGCTTTCCTTGCCTCTTGCTCAGAGAGAGTGTAGATTTCTTTGGCCTACTAGACACCAGGTCGGTATCACTGTAGTTCAGAAATGAGATGAATTCAGCTGGAATTGCAAGGAAGCTTAAACTCTGGGATAATCTAGACTTCAGTGCTAGCATCAATTCAGCCTTGAGACTGTGCCAATTAATTTAAGCAAACCCCTGTGTGGCATGCAATTCAGGGACATTAGGTCAATGGTAAGCTTTAGGAAATGTAGTCATGTTTATAATAGCATATGCTCTCCTATGTGTGTATTGGCAGGGAACCTAATTGATAATGTGAAAGTGCTCTGGATGAGATGGGTGTCTGTGGGAGGGGATGAGGAGAGGGGAAGGAGCGTGATTCAGGGTAGTCGATTCACTGGTTGGCAGTCCCCGCTCTCTACATTTTTAGAGCCAGAAATTGCAGTCTTCACCTCTGTGATGGATGGTTATTTTCCACATGTGGGATTTAGTTTCCTCCTCCTTGTCCCATCATCTTTGCAAATCGGCCTGCCTCCTAGCAGGGTTCTGAGGGTTAATCATTTATTTAGTGTGTAGGAAAGTACTTTGGGCATCTCAGAAGAAATATCTTATATAGGGAATAAATAATACAACAATAACAAGCTAGTGAATTGTAGTTAGTGTGTGTCTCTCATCTCAAGTCCTGCGTGGACCCCACCAGTTCTTCATCCGTGGGCATGCAGGGTGAATTAGTGGAGTAAAACACACACATTATTCCTGGCTCATGAAATAACTCCAATGGATAAGGAGAGAAGGTTGATTTGAAGAGAAGATAAACAAAAATGCAAGATAATCTAGGGAGGGGATTCTTAATCTTTTCTTTTCACAAAGACCTTTCTAGGACTCCATGGTGCTTGTGTGTGGTCTCTCTCTCCTCTCTCTCTCTCTCTCTCTCTCTCTCTCTCTCTCTCTCTCTATATATATATATATATATATATATATATATATATATATATATATATATATATATATATATCTTTCTTCTTTCTATGTTTGTCTCTCTTTCTTTATTCTCTTTCCTCTGTGTATGTACTGGTGATGGAACCCAGGGACATTCTACTTCCAAGCTAAACCCCCAGCCCTTTTTGTCATCTTTTACTTTGAAATAAGGTCTTGCTAAGTTGCTGAGGGTCTTGCTAAGTCGCTGAGGCTGGCCTCAAACCTTCAATACTCTTGTCTCAGCCTCTTAATTACTGGGATTGCAGGCATATGCCACCACCCTCAGCTGTAGGATCTATTTATTCTTTATGTATGATTTCTGCCCCTTCACTACTTACTTTTGAATATGTGCTACTGATAGTCTGTATTTCTCTTAAAATGTAAGCACTTTTCTCCCCCAATGGATTTAAAATAAACATCAATATGTAGTCACCATACACAGATTGATAAACAAACAAACAAACAAACAAACAAACAAACAAACCAATTGCACAGACCAATACAAAACTAACAAGCTAATGGTTCTCTCCCTCATCATGCATTTGTAAGCATTGCCCCCTTCAATCTTTATCTATGAGCAGGGGGCCCTGCTACAAAAGCCTATCGTCATACAGAGTGGATAAATCACCCATGGAGACTAATCAAAATGAACTAAGTTCAGTCTGGGGCTTGGGAAGCCCCTACTTCATGAACAGCTGTTTTGTAATTCCATCCAGATTCTTCAAAAGCAAAGCCTGTGATTATCTAGGTAATCCATATAAGCAAGAGACTGGTGCAAACCCAGAGTCACTTATCATCACTGCTTTTTGGAGGTGCCTCTGTCAAGCTTCAAGTGGTAAGAGGGCCTCCTGCACTTTCTTGGAGGAGTTAGTTCAGTTAGCTCGCCTCTGCTTAATTGCATTTGAGCACACCTCCCCTGGGTAAGGGACTGTGTGGTACTGGGGATTGAACCCAGACATCTTCTACCTCTGAGCTACAACCCCAGCTCTTTTTATTTATTTATTTATATATTTTTTTGTGGTACTGGGGATTGAACTCAGGGACGTTCTACCTTCGAGCTACACCCCCAGCCCTATGTTTTACTCTTTATTTCGAAACCAGGTCTCACTAAGTTGCGGAGTGCCTCGCTAGGTAGCTGAGGCTGGCCGTGAACCCGGATCCTCCGGTCTCAGCCTCTCGAATGCTGGGATTACAAGCGTGTGCCACCATGCCCAGCTTGTTTTTATTTTTTGAAAAAAGGGTCTCACTAAGTTACAGTATACTGGCCTTGAACCTGGGATCTTTCTGTCTCAGCTTCCCAAATACTGGGATTACAAGTGAGTACCACCTTGTCCAGCTGGCAACTGCCTTTTTGATAGAAGGGAGAGAGAGAGAAGGGAAGGTATTTTGGGGAAACAGAGATAATTTAAGAAAGTGAGTAGCATGCCTAGCTCTCTTGAGTTTCTCTTGATATAATTAGATCCTCCATTATTTATGTATATAAAAAAGAATTAGAGGTCTGATATAAAGGCAACAATGAGGTAATTAGGCCTTGGTCAGGCAGGGGAAATCTCTTCTGTTAGAGCTGGAGATGGAAGCTCAAAGTCTCCAAAGGGTTTGTCAGGGTTGGAAATTGTGGCTAGGGTCAGCGATGACCCTTCCAACTACCTGGATCCCGGATACTGAAGGGGACGGCTTCAAACCAGCGCCCTACTTCTCTACCCCACATGAAAACGAGCTGCTCTACTTTTTTTCTGTAATGGGGGTTTTCTAAATTTTGACTGCACTCTTCCTCTAAGTTTCTGTTCTGCAGAAAGAGCATGTTGGCCAGCAGCCAGGGGGATGGAGGTATGACCCATCTTCTGAACTCTTGGAACTGGTGCTTTCTGTGCTCAGAGAAGCAAGCCAGCTGTCACTATATTCTAGCTGTCTGGCAACCAGGCAGACTGTGCAGGAGCAGGATCCTCCTGAACCCAGTGGCAGATACAAAGAGCAGCTCTGCAGGAGGGTGGCTCATGCCCCTGGGAGCTGGTGGGGATGCTCCCTTGGGGAGAGCATGCTGGAGGAAAGCTGTGCAGCTCTGCTGGGGACAAAGTGGAGGGTGGTTCCCTAGGGCTCGGCTTTTAGCATGATCTGGGGGCAGAGATGAGAATGACAGGAAGTGGATCTTGGGGTCTCGTGTGCTTGGAAGGTGGCGTCTTATGTCCCCCTGCCTGTGGTTTGTAGAAGGCTGACAGCCTCCAGCTGCCTTTATTCAACATGGAGAAAATGGCTCACCCTCATAGATCTCCATGGAGACACAGACAAGGACCTGTGACAATATGCCTTTCAGATCCGTTGTACGCCCTTCATGACAGCCCTGTTCACCCAGCCCATGACTTTGGGGTTGGAGTGTACTCTGCCAGATACTTTGCCCAAGCTTAGGACTCTAGCTGGCCTCTGCTCACCAGCAACCACTTTTTCCAAGCCTTCTCCTCTCCACATATCCCAGCCAGCTACAAAATCATAGTCTCTGATTCCCTCCCATGAAACACAATTATTAATTCTGCCCTCCCCTCCCAGAGAAGAAGGCAGCTCACCGTTCAATAGATTAAGTAAATGTGTATTTGGGGTGAGGGGGGAGGATGTAACATTTGTCAGTTGGAGAAATCAATAATCCAAATATTAGCAGGCCTCATATCCTCTTAATAGCCTCATGTTCAATACTCCTTACTCCAGAAAAACTTTCATTTCCTTTGGTGAGAAATCTCCATGTGTAAGGAATATAGATCCCAAGCCCGAGGCAAAGACTACATGATTCTATAATCTAAATAGTTTGTAGTTGTGTGAAATAAACTATTTAATTCCCAATATTGAAAATATTGGTTTTTAATAATGCTGTTAACCTTTTACCATCAACTATAGTTGCTTATTTATTCATTTCATCACTTAAAGCAATGTATTGGAAGATAAGCAATTATAATATTTCAGTACAATGTAATATTCAACTTTTCACTTGGGTGAATTCCAATAGCATATGGAGACTAGAGTTTCTGAGAAAAAAATTAGATCAAAATTTCATTAAGGAATAAAAGGAAGGACTTATTTCTTAGTTCTCTGCACATTATCTTTGAATCCCAGACCCAGCTCAATGAATTAGTTAATGGGTTGTACACACTTTAAGGATAGTTCTAATAGTATTGATCACCAGTTTGCTTTCATTTTCTCTTTGTGGTTTGAGTCATTGTAGAGAATGAATATACTTCTAATGAATGCCTTGTATTTGTGTGTCATCGTAGAATTATCAAAGTGCTTTCATAGAACCCTCTTAGATTGACAGAACATCTTAGTCAAGCAAGGATTAGTGGGCCCATGTTGCTGCTGAGAAAATAGAGATTCAGAAAGAAAAGGGTAGTCAGACCAAAGAAGGAGCAGGAATTCCCTTTCCCAAAGTATTTTGATAGTAATTCAGATGTTTTTTCTTCTTCTTCTTTTATTTTTTGTCAATAATTGGTAGTGTTTGAAATAAAACATTATTTGTCATTATTGAAAAGAATAGTATTTTTACATCTCTGGCTTATTCAGATCCTGGTGTTGACTCACTCCTGCCCTCCACCTGGTCTCTCTTCTCTCTTAGTAAAATGATTCTAAAACTCAGACTCTGGTTCCTTTCTCTGGTCCCCCATTGAGGCCTCAACATTCTGACCACAAATATGAAACTAAGTTTAGAGAACATTGATAAACAGTAGGTTTTCCTACCAGAACTAATAGGTATTCCCAGGCAATTCCTTCCGCATTTTTGCACAGTGTATGCTGTTCATAAATAATGTCAGAAGTGGGCCTTCGCTCCTTTAGGAAGGTGGTCATTTAATGTAAGTAAATCCACATTAAATATTGAAGATCTGAAAAAAGCAGCCTCTTCAAAGAGGTCACATTTAAGTGAAGAAAAAAAAAGACAATATGTGGGGAGAGGTCCAGCCTGGTGCTGGGTGGCATAGAGTTAATGGCTCATAGAGAGCATATACATGTTTTTTAAAGATGTTTTATTGCTTACAAAAGGAAGTAGTCTTGAGAGACTGGATACATAAACTGGCTCCAGCCAGCTGTGGCTGTCGGACTAGGAAGGATCCTGTTCAATTAGTGTTGTAAAATAAAATACTTTGTAAAGGAAATAAACACGATGCGAGCTAAGATTCATGCTTTCAAATATACACAAGGTTTGAATTTTTAATTAGGGCTGCTAATTACAGTCATCAGAAAGCAGAACAGAATAGATTTTACCTTACATTTAGCAGACAAGCCTTCAACCCCAGTGTATTTTTCAATTTCATTAATATTTTATGGAAATGGCCCTTGCGGCTTCAGCCTATTCCAGCCTCCTACAAAACTGCCCCACATTACGGATGCCAATGCCTTTAAGCCATGTACATTAGTGTGATGACAAAATGCAAAACAGCATCTTGTCAACCGTGGCATCAATTGATTCTATTAGATAGTGTAAAAACAGTTGGGTGTGAGTTATGATCTCGATGACACTAATGAAGAAGCAAGACCCTGGCTGAGAGCAGCCATTAGCGAGGAACCAGAAATTAATGATTCTAATATTTTTGAACAAATTAACCTTAATGAACTGGTCTTGCAAATACTGTATTATCTACAGATAAGTCAGTTAGTGGAACAACACTGTTACATGTACAAGTAATAGCATATACAAATATGGGTATTAAGCAAACATAAAATCTGTTTGCAGGGATTTTACATGTTTGTCCCATCTCCCACACCTGTTTGTACCTCAGATACGATATAGCTACAACTAGTCACTTCCCTGATGATGCTGTATTTGGGGGTGATTTCCTATTTGATAACATAATTTATGATATAGTAGAAGTGTATATAAAACATTTCCAAATGTTAGAGGGCAACAGAAAATAAAACGTGTATATTTAATATACAGAGGACTTTTCTTAAGGTAAAGAAATTTTCTTTGTAAAATGATTACTTTTTCTGTTATTGTGAAGAATATCACCTTTCCCCCAAACTTGTCCATCTGTTTTGTTAGCTTTGGAGTTTTCTAAGTAGGGTTTGCATAAAATAAGTCAGGCTTACTGTGCCCCTTGGAATGAAGCATATGTTGAGCCTCTGTAACTGTTTTGGAGAAATTTATGACAGTGAATTCAAACTGCTCACCGATAGGATAGCTTCGAAAAGCAAAATAAAACACAATAGTTTTGTTAACAGCTTCTGCACAAGAGCAAAATGCTATATAATAGTTTTGACCTGTTCTTGTATTCCCTGTGATTCTTAGTGTGCCCAAGTTAATGGAATTCCATTACTGTAATAAGTTTGACAGACAATTCATATGGAATATGCCACCCTAAAACAGCTAACCACCAAATTCAATTGTAGCTCAAAAAAATGTTTTTAATGGTCTTTTACTAGTGGTTGTGCTCAGGTCATTCTCTTTATGTTTCCTCCACAAAATGTGCATGGCTTTTCATTCCAAATGCCACACTTAAGGAGTCACACTTCATCACAAAGAACCTCCACTTTTTTTTTTTTTAATGTTTAATATCCACTCAGAATCATGGCCCCAAATCCTGAAAACCCATTCACAAATACTGCACCAGACCCAAATGGCTAATTTAAAGAAGAGGAAACAATAGTAAGGCACTTGCCAAGAACAGTTTGTTGCCTTAACTTTGACTTGCTTTCCTGGGAAGGAAGAAAACAGAATTTTCAATGTGAACTGTCAGCCCCAGTTATGACAGAGACTCAGTAGTGAGGGATTCAGAGCCTCCTTCCATTGGCAGAGAGAAGCAAAGAAACCTTCCAAACAGAATTCTTTCAAGCTTCCTCTACAACTCCACTTAAATAATTTACTTTTTATTTTTTTTCACAGACTATTCTTTTTAAAGTTGGCTGACATGTGTGTTGACAAGCATGCTTTACTGCACAAGATGGCTTGTGTATTTGGAAAGGGGAAAAAAATCACAAAAATCCCTCCAACTTTAATAATAAGAGAACTAAGATATTTACTTTGCAGAAATACAGTTAGCCTGCACTCTGTCTCAACCAAGGAGACTAAATATAAATTAATATAAGTAAAAGAGCCGCTTCTGAGGAAGGTAGTTTATTAATTTAAAAACCTAACCAGAGGCTGTGCACCTAATTCAGCAAATTCTAACTGGCCACTGAACTGATAGGCAGAAAGGCCTTAAATTCATTCATTAGAACATAATACATTAAGTTATTTAATCTGTGAAAACATAATTTTAAAATTCATCCTTTTAAAGTTCTGACAGTTACTGGGGAGTGTAGTGGATAAGTAAAATGATGTGGAAATAATGACTTAAGTGTAGCTACTGATTTTCTAGATCCTTGGCTTTATACTTCAATATTTATGATGATGCTTAGTGACTAAAATAGAAGGTGGAAAAGCAACAGGACTATTTAGGTCATTCATATATATTTAGATTATAAATGGAATGATTGACCTATGCTGGCTAAGTACCTTTGCACCAATATACAAAAGACTCTTTCCTACTTATCCTAGTATAAAAGAATTAAAATTAACTTCTTTACAGAGAGAAACAATTTATGAGTTGATTAAAGTTAAGACTGTATTTTCTGAATCGTAATAAAATACTCTTCCAATAAACAATTATTTCTTTCCCACTACCCCTATACTTTTTTATGGAATGCCTTTTAAAATGGTTCATACAAGTCTACCTGTAATACAATTTTGTCTTATGTAAAACATATTTTATAAGATACAGTATTATTTAGATGACTTTAAATTTCCCCTTCATATCTTCTTCCTCCTTTATAAATCTTTCAGTTGTTTCTAGAGGGAAATGCTTGACCTGGAGGCATTGCTTGGACACAGGTATTTGACACCAATTACTTCATCTAGAAGATCTTCACCAGTGGATGGGAACATAGTACTGTATTAGCAGGCCTGACGTTGTATTCAGACTAAAGAAAAAAGTTGCATAATTGCTCTAGACTTAATTACTCTGAAATGTACTTTCAACTTGCAATGGGAAATGTATCTAGAATTATGTTGAGATTATAATAAATAATGAACCTAGGTAAACCAAAATTTTCCTAAAGGTGTATAAAGAATTTTATTTTTATAGCAATAGTTTCTCAAATTTTCAGCCAATGACTATTTCAAAATGTAGGTGCAAATAGTTGGTGGAAAAAAATCACTTAACTGATATACCAAAGGGAGAGGGAAGAAAAGGTATCATTCTAAAATTCATATATGATTCAAAAATTGACATATGCTGGGTCCCAGCATCCCACCCACACTACATACACTTAAAGAACATAACTGAAAGAACATACACTTAAAAATATATATTGGGGTTGGATTACAATCTCTAGCTATACAATAAATTTAAATGTATTATGTTTCTATGTTTGCTAGTTTACTCAATAACTTGTTCATTCTTTGTACATTCTTATAGCATGTATGAAGTGATCATCTATAGCAGTGATACCCTATAGCCACATATGTCTCTTGAGCACTTGAATTGTGACCAATCTGAATTGATAACTGCTATAACTGAAAAATACACACCAGAGTTTCCATTAACATACAATTTTATATTGATTATATGTTGAAATAACTTTTTGATTTATTGTGTTAAATAAAAACATACCATTAAAATTAATCGTACCTGCTTCATTTTTATATGCAACTACTAGAAAATTTAAATTATATATGTGGCTCCCATTATTTTCTTTTGAACAGTGCTGACCTACAGGGTAGTAAACACTGTAATAAGCTCTGGGGATTCTAAGATGAAAACAACAGTGATCTAGCCTGCAGTGAAAGAGCTGAATTTAGGGCTAACATAAAAAGTCTGAAATAAAAATTCTAACTGTATTATTTTCCAATGGTTTGACATCCAAAGTTAAAAGTCATTTAATATTTGCAATATTCTACAGAACTCACTGTTTTTGTCAGATTACTTAGCCATAGGTTTGTATAACTTGGATATTAAACCAGTTATGCCAACCTTCTATCTCTGGAAGCCTTAGTCACAGTCAGGAGAAGCTGAGTTGCTGCCAAACCATGTGGACAGGCTGGTTTCCCAGCAATGGCTGCAAATACATCCAAATCCCACACTTGTCTTAGGGTCAATGACAAGATCTTTCAAGGATAGGGGTATACCCAGTCATCAGGACTAGAGTTTTTCTCTGGAGTTATGACTTTGGCCTCATTCCATTATTGATTCAACTCAAATCACAGGTAGTAAAATGTGCCATTCTAGAAAAAGATACATCAGATAAAGAGCGCTTGCTCCAAGACTGGCTCGCTCACATCCTATCATGGCCTTTCTGGAGTGTAGTCATTCTTTTCTAGAACCATGAACAGTAATTTAACTTACCAACAAATGGCTTTATTTCTGCCATGGTGAGAGGCTTTCCTTGTCCCTACAACAAAATATTTCAATTATCCCAAGCAGCTTTCCACCCCCCCTTCCTGCAATTTCCCCAAGAATAGTTTTTATTAAAATCAATTAATTCATGTTTGTACATATATGAAACTTAATTTCAAAGAGTTACGGGTAAAAGGAATTTTTGACATCCCAGCATTGGCATTTCCCTTATGACAGTTCCAAAATGTTTTGCCTGTGGGAAGAAAAGGTGGAGTTAGCTACTTGTCAGTCATTAAGTCAAATGCAGCCTTGTTAGGATAGACAAATCCATTTGCTCAGTGTTTTACCCTCTGGTCTAGACTCCCCTGCTTACCATTTGATTGGATAATGGTGGAGATTGACTGACAAGTGTGACAAAGGCCACAGGGCCATCTCTTTGTGATGGGAATTGATGGCTCTGTAAGTATAGTCCTTCACCTTCAATATGTTCAGACACCCCATGGTTAACCTGAGCATCTCACATTTGCTTCTATTCTTATTTATGTCCCCTACACAACTGATTTAGAACCCCCAAAAGACGGGGCTACTGATTGCAAACATTTTTATTGCTCTGATGGTCAACTAAAATATTTATTTTTTATAAACATTTGATTAAGAATGCTAATATCATATTTCACCAAAATGTATACTTAGGTCTATGGTGCCACAGCAGACAGTCAATTATCTCACGTTCCTAACATATAAGCAACTTAATATGTTTTGTTTTCCACAAATATAATTATTAAGAATCATTGTTATAATATTAACTAGGAGGGGAAAATAATATTAAGCCCACAATTTATTCTTCCTATGTTAATTCATGCAATAAGATACTATTTACTCTGGGTCATTTTTTATTGAACTCAATCTCTTTTGAAGGAATTTTATCACAGTGGTATGAAAATGGGATTTCATTGCTCAAGATAATTTTTTTAATAAAAAATGACTGAGGTTAAGTGTATAAAAATTAAAACATTGTATCTTAATTTTTGTATATTGTTGCCTTATAACAAAGAAATATCAAGCTAGACATTTTTCAAAGACAGATAAAGCCAAGTATTAACTCAGCTTTAGTTAAAATATACAAAAGCCCTTTCAAGTTGCTTTTATTTTCCAGTGGGCATAGCATTATATGACAATTATTTTAGGGAAATTGATCACCTAAAAATTCTCTAGTTGTCTTCAATCAAACTAAAACTAATTTTAGATTGAAGATTATTTTGGTCAACTTGAAAAGAAAACCCCAAAGCAATTTAGGTATGTATAACAATAAATGGGTTATATGAAAGCCATATTCAATTGCATCTAGGGAATATTTTCCATTTAAATAAACCTACATTTGTATATAAGAGAATTTTATCATGAAGACAGTAAAGTTAGGTTGAAAATCACGATGTAAACCACCATATTATTTATGCAGTTAACAGAAGCAAACTTCTAATAACTTCATTATAACTATATTAAAGCTTAATTGGAAAATAAGTTAAATAGTTAATTACATGAACTCACAAGCCCTTAGTATTGTAGTTATCACTGGGTACATTAAGTGTGAATCACTAATATTTTCTACTGTTAATACATGGTTAATTAATGATTAAACAGTGTTTCACTGCTCACTCATTAATGATTTATTACAGTTACTTAAACAGTTTCTCAGATCTGTGTGCTTTAAATAGATATCCAAAGATTACTTTCCAGGTTTACCTTCTTTCTACAGTATTGGTTGCTGCATTTTTGCATTGCATCACTCTGATTTTCTTTTTACCAGGAATATCAAATTATCTTCATTACCTGCTCAGTAAGAGCTCATCCATTGACTTGGATGAATTTTCCTACTAGTGTTGAATATGCAACCAAATGTAGATCTTTTTGCGTTAGTTCAACATTGCCCTAAAGTGTGAGTGGGAGAAGGGACTATGAGACATTGAACTCAGCTAACTCAACCCACCATGCATCTTACAATTGGTGCCAGCATCTAAAATGTCGTAGATTGATTCTACTTCTGCTCAAGAATAACAAACTCTACGGGCTTGTTTAGGTGGGGAAACCTTCTCAGGATTCTGTAGAATCTTTTTCTGGCTATGTGTCCTGAGCAGAGGTCAAGCTAACTTATGTATTTCCAGGCAGGCAGGTGGTGAGAGAGGGACCTTGGACCTCCCTATGCAGTTCAGATGGCCCATACAATGAGATGCAATAGTGATGGAGCTTGTACCTGCTGGGGACTGATTTCTTATCACAAATATGCTTGTCACTGCTTCTGAATTACCTAAAGTCTCTCAGAATACAATTGTACCTTCTGATAGGTGTCTGACAACCAGATTGAAGTGTTTCTCTCCCATTTGGGGAAACTACATGGAAATAGCTTCTCGGGTGTGACATTGAAATCTTAATGCTTATATTTATGTATCTATTTGTCCCTATCAGGAGACTGTGATAGTTGGTATAGACATGACAGTAATGTTTTGGCTATGAATTTTCTTTTTGAAAAAAAAATGGCAGCCATGTGATGAGTTGAACCTGCTAAAATTAACTCTCTTTTCTCCCTGACTTTTAGAAAATAGAGCTTTAAAGTAAAGACTGTCAGAGAAGCACACTTGTTTTACCTCTGCAAAAAAAAAAAAAAAAAAAAAGACAGAGTAATCTAACTCTTACTACACTAGACTCAGAAATATGGATAAGACTTACTTGACTATATTCCTGCATTGTGAACAATTTTGCAGCTAGGTCCTAGAATTAGATATTTAGCAACTAGTTATAGCATGGGATACTGCTGCATCTTCAAGAATAGGAAAAAAGCCAAAACCTAAATGTCAAACTTGAATGGAGAATCTGGTATGTTGTGAGATTCCTTTGTGGAGAAAAAAGTGATAGGTATATGATTGAAGATGGTCCAGAACAGAGAAGGAAAGCAAGGGTAAATATTGTTGATTAATGCTGTTTATTCATCTCAATCAACTTTATAAAGGCCAATCTCAGTTACATATTTGGGTCAAGGGACAGTAATCTTAGAATTTTAAAGTGTAACATAGATTCAATATATTGATAAATATAAATTATATAGTTGTATGTGATAAAGCAAAAAATACTTTGGACATTTCTAGAAATTGAGTATTTGGAAACTTAAAGGATTATCTCACAGGTGGTAAAACAAATCTAAATAAAATCTAGGGATGTTTACAAGTTTTACAAACTTTATATGAGCTTAAAGTGAATGAATATTACTCTCTGATAACTCTGAAGGTTAATTTACATATCTTTATTTTGTTATAATCAGTGGATATTCCCATGTTTTACCCAGATCACCAGAACTGAATGGTAAAATCAGTTCTCATTTATTCACCCATTTATCACTCATTCACTGACTTTTGTGGGGCAGACACTGACTAGACTGAGCAAGGACCAACTTGGAAACCAAATGAACAGTTTCAAGTATACTTAGCAATAAGGGAGCATTCGGACTAGAACTGATGTGACTCAGTAGCAAGGCAAAATATCAGTTCTGTAGCAAGACATCAGTAGCCACATCTCTTTCTGTGTGTGTGTGTGTGTGTGTGTGTGTGTGTGTGTGTGTGCGTGTTTCTTTTAGTACATCAATGATCTACAGTGAATCTGGTAAAAATTATTTTAGCTCTTGCCAGGCCCTTCATCCAAAGCAACTTTTTGTAGTTGCGTCTCCAACTAACTTGAAGCTAGTCCAGGCTCAAGCCTCAAGGAGAAAAAGTTCTATGTGGTTCAAAAACAAAAATTAACAAGAATCCTGGGGGGGGGGTGTGCAGTTCTCTGTGTTAGAAACAAAGAAGTTAAATCTCTGTTTTCAAAATATTTAGTCCTCTTTTCACATTGCTCCTTATAGAACTGAGGTAGGATAGAAGAAACAAACAAACAAAAACAAAATAGGTAGAAAGGAGACATAAAGGAAGGACAAGGAAATAGAGCTTTAACCTGAGGTCCTACATGCTTTTTCCAGGCTTGTCATTCCCATAAGTTAGTTCTTCTTTCAACCCTGTTACTTCCAAACTTATGGGAAATCTGTAAATCTTAGTTACCATAAATTCATCCACTTATTATAATTACCTTTTACATCATTAATTAGCTTACAACCAAGTATAGCAAAGAGAGACATTTTAGGAAACCTAGGATTTAGGAGACTTTCTAACATTATCTACCAGATCATAAAATGGAAACCAGTTTGCCTAGGGGTGCTGAGAATGACCAGACTGATTTCATCCTTACTTACTTTCCCATGCCTGGGCCTCACTGCCTCACTAAGCTTTCCTTAAAACAAGAGCCTGGGAATCCCACAAGTGTCTCACTCTCAAGATGACCGGCATTCCCCCTTAACTGTGTATTCCCCACTTTCCTAAATACATCACTGTGCATCTCTTGATACACACTGAAATTCTTCCCCTTCACATATTCAAAGGAAACCACTTGTCCTGATTCAAGTCCCCACCCTCCCCCCAACCTTCTCTGGGAATTCCCTCTTCCAGTGACAGAACTACCATGGGAACTGTGTATGGATCTTCTTCTTTGGGAAGGAGAGGTACTTTTGATTCAATCAAAGGTAAATCATGACCAACTGTCAAGATATGATCAAAGAGAAAGGGGTGAAGCTGGGAATGCTGGTGCACACCTGTAAGGCCAGTACTCAGGAGGCTGAGATAGGAGGATCACAGGTTTGAGGCCAATCTCAGCAATGTAGTAAGACCCTCAGCAACTTAGCAAGAACCCATTTCAAATTAAATAAGGCTGGAGGTATAGCTCAGAGGTAGAACACTCATGGGTTCAATCCCCAGTACCAACAATAAAACAAAACAAAATGAAAACAAAAACAAAAAAGGAAAAGGAGAGAGATAGATGAAGCAATGTGTGGCTCATGTCTCTATTTGAGTTTAGTCTGAACAAAAGGAGTCTTTATAACTACACGAGGTAAATTTGGGGCCAAATTATGGTCTCAGAACTAATAAGGTAGATTCAAATGCAGGTTTTATTTTTAAACCTGTAGTGCTCTGATCCATATGTATAGGTTTTAAGTAATCTTGAACCTCGTACACTATAGGCACATTTGAGTGCATATTAGTTTTTCTAGAAAGGATCTACAACTTTCATTAGAACTTCAAAGGGTCTATCTCCCCCAAATTAAGATTAATTTCCTTCATCTTAGTGGCAACACTATTTAATTGACATATATTTCTCTCAATTCTGAAATTTCAAGCTTTTTATTCTAGATTGTTGCTTTCAAGGTGCAAATGCAAAATCTAGCCAAGACCCACTATTATTCAATGAAGCTGAGAATAGCCTTTCAGCTTTTTGCACCACACGTGCTTATTTCCATATTCTGCCTTGGCCTAGATATGCAAACAAGGTCAGAATGTATTTCCTACTGAAGTATAAGAAAAGAAGTTTAGTTTTTTTTTAATCATTTGCGGTCATGCTATAGGTTCCCTAACCTCAAATAGTTTGGGTTTTATACCTGTACTTGTCCTAAACCTTTATATCACTTCTAAACTTTAGCACCATTAAAGTTTGGAGGAAGTAACTGATCATGAAAGAGTTTCCAGCTTCTAAAAGGGGAAAATAACTTAAATATATTATCCTATTAAGATATTTTTGTGACCTCACCCTTGCTATTAAAAACTTTGAAGAGTAATACTTTCTACTACCCCTAAGGCACCATATGTCACCTTTCACCTTCCTTAGAAAGACAGCAGGTGTCAGAAAATGGCAAGCTCTCAGTAGCTAAAATTGAAGGTAATACTCCTTGGCATGTCTAAATGTACTTTAAAAAAAAGTTTTTTATGAATAAAAGATGTGGGATAGTTAGTCATGTTAAGATATCATTTTTAAGAACATCATTATTAGGATAAAATTTCCCATAAGTAAAAGGTACTTTGATTTTATTTAATAAGATATGTTATGCTTAAATTATTCACTTCAGCTTAAAATTATATAAATAAAATAATAATAACAATAAACAAATGCACACTTTCTCCAATCAGCCAATTATCTTTTTTGGACCAGAGGCAATGGAATGTATTCATTTTGGCACTGGGCTTTGACAAGTGTGCTTACATGTTAGTGTTCTGGTGAAAGAAGGAGAAAGTATATTTATTCCAATCTAAATTATGTCCCTAGATAACATGATGTGGAGGGAATTTATCAGCTCCATCTATGAAATTTCCGTTTAAGATGGCAGATATAGGCAAAAAGTTCAAGTTATTTGTAGGTACAAGATTTTAACATGGGAAGCACAGATAGAACTATTTATAGATTCACTAATAGCATGACTCACTGTAATGGGATGCTAGGTTCAAATGGTAGATCCCTTTTGAGGTTACAGTTTAGAGAAAAAGAGTTATTAATAATCAATGCACTCATATGCCCAAGAATGTTATCAGCTCATCCAAGATGGAAAACAACAGCAAACTTAAGCCAAGAATCATTTTATTTTAGCCCTTCTTACTATATGCATTGGGAAAGAACCCCATTGGCCCTTTTTTAGCTAGTAATGTCTAATGCAGGAAGACAGGAATAAGCAGAGTAGAAAGCACCTGTCAGCTCTATTTCCCACTCTCCTTGATTAGCATGAAACATTAATAGGGCTTTCAGAAATTCTGGCCTGAAATGGGCTTTGCCTAAGAACGTGTCTGTCTTTACTGCACAAAAGCCACCGTCATTAAAAAAGGGCAGATAACTAAAGAAGACTCTTTCTTGAAATTTATACCTTTTTTCATACAGTGACAAATTATTTTAATAATGGGAATCACACACACTACCATTTGTATAATGTTTCCCATAAAATTGTCCCATTAAATTTGCTCCTTTACTTGACTCATCTCTTTTTTAAAAAAAGAATGACACACACAAAATGATACATAATGCTTTCTTAGAAAGAATTGAAAATGAACATACAGTAATGGGTTAACATACATTTTAATAAAATTTTCATTGTGCAGTTTGCTTTTTGATACTGAAAACCAGGGATGTTCCAGTAACCTCAGGCAATGCCTAAGGATAAAACAAATCATATAGTGGTAAACTATTGTCACCTATTTATTCTTCTACAGAAAAAAATATTCACAAGTACCAAAGAAAATCAGATGAATAACCCCCTTCCCCCAAATCTACTTAGTCTTAATCCACCTTGCGGCATACTATATGCAGCTGTATAATAAAAATTAAACCCCAAAATGCTTTTGAGCTCTTCAGAATTTCTGAAAGATTTGGATGCTGCTAATTTTTATTGAAAGTGAGTGTCAGATTGATTTTGGTTCTCTATAATGACCACAAAAATCAAAAGATGTGAAAGAGTTCAAACAAGGTCATTGATCACAAAATAAAGCTTTCTCAGTTCCTTTAAAAAAAGCTATTTCCAGATTCAAAATTTGATGTTTTCATTTTCAGGGCTAGGAACTTTTGATTTGAGTTGAGTGCTTGTTATATGATGTAGTCAGTTAGTTTACAGAGAGATAGGTATGTTATTGAACCTGTCCTCACCCTTGGCAGGTCAACCAATATGCTCGACGTCACTGTTGTTTATGATTTCCTAAGAGGGCAAACTCTGCAGAGAACTGCCCTAGGTAAAACAAAGTGCCTACCAGAATTTTATTAAAAACAACACCATGTTGTTATTTAAGAATAATGCCAATTTCCCCACTCTCACCAGTTGACTGTAACAAGGCTGCCCAAATGAAGCAAGGGGGCAAATTAAATGTGCACCCAACTTCTTCTCTTGCTGATTTTGTCAGTATAGAACTCCTGCAGCATTTTATAGGCAGATTCAGTAGGTACTTGTGATCAGAAAGGTTGGAAGAACAGCATGTTTAGTTAAGAAAAGATATTATTTAAAATATTGCAAACACTTTCTGTTCCATTAAGAAGTTTTTTTTTTCTATCAGTTCTCAAGGGATGCCACTCTCAAAACAACACATTGCTGCTCTCAAAAGAGCATATTGCTTTCAAAAAAGAGGAGGAGCTGTATCAAGAAGCAAAGTGGAAGGCAGTTCAAATAACAACAACACTAAAAAAAGTCAACTCCTATCACATGAAATTATTCAGCAAGTTCCAGTGAACTGCCTGATGGCAGTAAACTTACAAAGTCTGTCAAACACACCCTGAACAGTAGTTCCCATTCTACATTATTTTTTTCTTACGATAAAGGTTTTGCTTTATGAATTAAAAACAAAGTATGTAAACAGTACACATCTGATCTCCTTGTCTTCTTTTAAAGTAACTCTAGGTTCAAGATAACATAAAACACACTCTATAAAGCAAGATGTATCCCTCATTGACACTGACAACTGAAATTAACTTTCAGAGCTGGGATCCCGAGGAGAAACTATTCTAGTCATAAGTCTTGATGAGTCTCTGGGCGACATTACCTGGTGTCCTAATTGCCAGAAAGGCAAATTGAGATTTTTCAACATAGCATTAAATCCTTACCAGCAAGTCCTAAGGAAGCAAATGAAAGCCTCATGTACTTGAAATACTAACATGAAAACAGGCTATGAATAATGGCAGAAGGACTTCAAATTATTATTACAGAGAAAGAAGGAACCGTGAGTAGGCACATGTACATCTCCAGCTAAATGCTAATCAATAGGTCTATAGAAAAAAATAATTCTTAATTCCAGAACTATTAATGTGGAGTGATAGAATAAAAGGAATAATGCATATTCACTGCCCATGCTGCATTTTCTAGTAAAAATGCGTCGCGCTCTGCTCTCTTGTCAATCTTTAATAGAAACTCATCAATTATTTGTGGGCAGGAGATTGAAACGGCTAATAGCTCAAATATATTCCTCCATCTCATTGCATCAGTAGCTCTAAATTATTGCCTGTATTTTTTCCTGAAATTAAGTTATTCTTAAATAAAACGAAAATATGTGCTTGATTTTAGCATATATTTAGCATACAGGTAAATGAGTAAACATTTGTTATTGTCTCCTGATAATTAAACAAGAGATACAAAGATTTATTTTCTCCAAGCAGTGAATATCAAAAAAACCCCTAATATTTGTGCTTTTCAACATGAAAATTATCATAGCAAGCTAGCTAAAGTAAAATTTGATGAAATAAACAAGCGCAGACAATGCTCACAACTTACTTTGCTTCTCGCCTATGGCTGACATCATCTCATAACCTGCACTACACAACATATATATCAAAACACATAGTTGGAACGCAGAGCTTTCTCCATAAAACAAAGTCTGCTAGATTCTCTGTAATTAAAAATGAAGCTTCTCTGACATTAATAGGCAGTAAAGTGAATTTATAGGCAGACACAGAACATTTCAGTCAAAAAAGTTAGCCTCCAACTTGAGAGAAGGCAGGTTTTGCCAATCACATGCCAAGATTCTACCCTCCCTGACCCCAGTCATCTCTCAGATAGCGGATACTGGCATTCTTTGCACATCAGAAATACGCCAGCCAGCAGAGACCATTCATGAGGGAAATAGGAAAGCAAGTCACATTTGAGCAGACAACAAATGCTCCCAAACCCTGACCCACTACATGCAACAGTAAGTGAGCCGCGAACCCAGCACTCAGCAACGTGAAGCTGGTCAGGCACTGCAGGTGCTTAGACCTAGCCCCTGTCCTGCGGCAGGATGCTCCAGTCCCTGCACACAGCAGGTTCTTAAACAAATAATAAAAGGAGATTTGCATTATCATTACAAGCTACTACCCACACAACAGCACAGAACAGATGACACACTTACTGTAATGTCCCATGAAGCAAAGTTCCCATCTAGAGAGAGGCACTGTTTGTAATATTCCACTCCCTGAAAAAGGGTTAACCATTATGAAGAAACATTATGCCAGACATTAGCAGACAGCCTACTTAGAGATTACATTTTTCCATACATGATATATCCTGGGTAAACCTGTTTTTCTTTTTAAACACCTTGCAGAGTGAAGCCTAGCACTGCATCTAGTTGCCAAAGCACAATCAATATGGAAGGAGCGGTATTTTATGATTGGAGAAGTTGTTGTGTTTTTGGTGGTGAAATTCATTATTTAGTATCTGAACCCTCAGCATTTCAGTATCATTTATTCATAAAGTCCCTTTTTGCCAGGAGGAAATGGATACAGCTGGAGAGAGAGAGAGAGAGAGAGAGAGAGAGAGAGAGAGAGAGAGAGAGAGAGAGAGAGAGAGAGAGAGAGAGGAGAGAGCATGAGAGAGAGAGAGAGAGAGAGAGAGGGAGACGGATTGATGATATTGATCAGGTACCATCTTGAAACAAAGGCTAGGTACTCTATTTTAGTTGACAACTGTGACACATAAAAAAACAAGCAAGAGAGGGGGAAGGCTAGGGCCTTGAACATCACAGGCTTTAAAAAACGTTTGAAGAAACCATTATGACAAGCAGGTCTAGGGAAGCCGCTGCAAAAATGTATTCAGAAGAGTCATTAAAAAATGATGCTTTGTTTGCCTTGTGAATATGAGGTTTCCAGCTAGCTGCAGCGTTTGCTCCTACAGAGGAAATGAGTCAGTAGGCTCGCTGCAGCTACCTTGCGTCTGTCTTTCTCTGGGGTAGAGGGATGGCGGGGGTGTGAAGGGGTGATAGAGGGAGGATCCAACACTTTCTTTCCCTTAGGTCTACGTATATCTATCTGAATCATGATTCTCCAGATTTTTCTGATCACCAGTGGCTATCACAAAAATTGACCATTTTAGTATCAGAATTATTTATTTCTCATGAAATAATTGAATAATTTAAATGTCTTCGAAGGAGTTAACTAATGCTCCAGTTTCCTTATACGTTTTTGTACATTATTTGAGCAGCACGCAGCTCCTGGCATCAGATCACAGAGGGTATTTTCTCTGTCCAATCATCTGCATGGAGGCTTGCCATAGGGGCTAACTGAAATTAGGCAGGGATTCATTATTTGCTCCATCTGAAAAGAAGCCTGGAGATCTGACTGACTTCTAGACTCCAGGAGGGGATGTTCTTCTGTAAGTTCTGTGGTTATCTCTCCAGACATTTGTGTGTATTTTTAAAAAGGAAAATGTCCTGGAAACTCTCCAAGTCAGCCTAGGGAGGGCCTTCTCTGGAATTTGGATTTAAAAAAAAAAAAAAGTCTCATGGTAGAATGGATCACAATTACACTGATTGCTTTTGGGAAACTAGACCCAAAGAAGGCAGCTTTAGCTCTCTTTTGATAACCACTCTTTTGTGTTGGCAAGTGGAAGCAAGTGACATTTGATTTCCAGGGATCCCAATGCATGTCTTGTCCTAGGACAAGATGCCTGGGGAGGAGGGCAAAGGTCATGCTTTCCCACTCTCCTCTTCAGCTTCTTAATGCGTATTTGCCTAAATTAAAATGTGGTTGTTATACACTGATCTGTCTTATATATTGTTATCTCTCTGTGAAGTTAGAGAAGTTTCTTACTGTCTCTGAACCCCAATTCCTCTGAAAAAATAATATCATAGGCTTAGATACCATTATTTGTTACCAAAAATAATATAGGCTTAGATTTGTCAGAACTAAATAAGATGTGTATGATAAGTATTGAAGCTGGTGCTTTGGATATTCATACCATAAACAGTCACTGTGAATTCTGTGTTGATACCAGTAAGCCTCTTTGGAGTGTTATTCTTAGGAGATGGCCCTCTCTACATTGTTCTTCTATTTAAATAAAACCATGCAGAAGAGAGCTGGCTCATCTGGCATTTAGCTCAGCAGCAACGTGGAGAACAGGTCCCAGGAGGAAAATTAACAATAAATAAGGACAATAAGATGATGTCTAAACACACAAACAGATTTTTTATTCTATTGTTTCTTCTTAAGTTACACTAATATTAAATAACCGATTTGTCTAATGTTTGCCTTTTGAAATTTTGATTTATTTTTTTCAAAATCACAACACTTTTTTATGTGAAGGTATAACACAATTTGAACGAAACCTACAATATCATCACATCAATTCAAATATTTCAAAGTTCCCACAGTATATTCACTTGTTAAATTCAACAGTGGAGTAAGAATACTGATCATTTTTACCCTAAATTTTTGAGATAAAGAAATCAAATTTCTGTGTGCATGATATCCTAAAGGGAAAAACTAGTGAGACTTGGGACTTATATATTTAGAGCTTATATGACACTCTTTTCTGTTTTCACTCATCCAGACCTTCCTCCATCATGCAACAAGCATCTATTTTATCTGTTTGCAAACTAGACACTGAGTTATGCATTATGGCATTACAAAAACTGATTGTAATCCTTGAGAATGTTACTAAATGCTATTTAGATACCAAGATCTGGGCACCAGGTGTGCTCATTACCACTGGATTTTTTCTGGTACCTGGATCTCTTTATAGGACAATCTTGTTCTGAAGACTCCCCAAACAGAATTAGGGTCGATGTTGGGGAAATTCTACTGCCTTTGTGCAGCCCTTGCATGGCGATCAACAAACTCCAGACTTTGTTCTTTCATACATTCACTTACAGTTAGAAAAGCAACAGTGTCCTCCATTTTTATTAAAAAAAATATTCCCAAACATTAATCCCTACCCAGGACGTACTTCACAAAATCCTTGACTCTTTCGTTGTTTTGGTGATAAGTGTCTGGGAATCAGGAACAAGGACAAGTTCTCCTCTGATTGGGCTGCTGGACCTCACAAAACACGTCAGCTGCTGTCAGCTGCTGCCAGCTGTCCTTGGCTCTTGCTCCTGTTCAGTACATGCTGCTCTGCCAAAGCCCTGAGCTGGGAGGGTTTCAGGATTGCTTGTATACTGACTTTTGGGAAGCAGACATTGAATTCCTGGAGAGCGACAA
This sequence comes from Graphiurus murinus, assembly GCA_004027655.1. Classification (NCBI taxonomy): domain Eukaryota; kingdom Metazoa; phylum Chordata; class Mammalia; order Rodentia; family Gliridae; genus Graphiurus; species Graphiurus murinus. The sequence goes on from PVLC010018058.1 coordinate 24,066, forward strand.
AAATATAGATTTGGGAAAGGTTTAGAGTCATGTGCATACACTCGGACCATCTTCAGGTCAGAAGATAAACTGGTGCAACATATAGGCTTACAAAAGGCTTTTCAGGTCCAGAAGACTCAAAAAGAAGCAGGCACATTTTAATCATGGAGCTTTGCACTTGCTATCTGCATGATCTGAAACGCTTTTCTTACTCTAGGTAGCCATATAGCCACCTCCTTTTCTCCTTCAAGACTTTTCATATATGGCATCTTCTTGTGGTTACCCTAATCTACCTCTTTAAAAGTATAGGTACTAGCTTCATATGTCCTCTCTCCTTTGATTATTTTGCTTTTCTCTATAGCATGAGAAATAACCTTTTATTGTATGTATGCAGTACTTAGAACTGAACCCAGAGGCACTCTACCTCTGAGCCACACCCACAGTCCTCTTTTATTTATTTTTAAACAGGATCTTGCTAAGTTGCTGAGGAGTCTGGCTAATAGCTGAGGATGGCTTCCAACCTGCAAGTCCCCTGTCTCAGCCTCCGAAATACTGAGATTATAGGCATGTGCCACCAAGCCTGGCTCACAAAATAACCATTTAATATACGGTATTATTTTGAATTTTATTGTGTGTTTTCTTCACACAACAATCTAAACTAGAATTTAAGGTTTAGGAAGACAAGGGTTTTTTGGTGTGTGTGTGTCTTTTGATGACTTGCCGCTCCAATCTTTCCTTCTTTGCTTTTTTGTCTCTGTCCACCATCACGTATTCTTAACTGGCTGGCTACCTCCCCTTTCAACCCTAGCTCCTCCTCCTGCTGCTCACTTTGGAAATCTCATTCACTGCCAAAATTTATGAAAATGCATGCTGCAGTTGCTGCCTCCACTTTTTAGTCCCATTTATCCCCCACCCAATGTAATTTCTTCCTTCCATCCAATCATTTAATCCAATCCTCAGATTTCTAAGATTTTTGCAACCTTTTACTATGCAGATCATTCTTGTTTTATTCTAATAGTCCTCTCTGTAGCTGATGGAAGTTTCCTCTTTTCCTTTTTTTTTTTTTTTTTTTTTCGGTACTGGAGATTGAATTTAGGGGCATTCTACTTCTGAACTATACCCCTAGCCCTATTTTTTTATTCTTCATTTTGAAACAGGGTCTCACTAAGTTGCGGAGTGCCTCACTAGGTAGCTGAGGTTGGCCTCGAACCTGGATCCTCCAGTCTCAGCCTCCCAAATGCTGGGATTACAAGTGTGCGCCACCACGCCGGGCTCCTTTTCTCTTTTCTGTAACTGAAGTCTGCTTTCCTAACTGCCCTTGCACTGTGCTTTCGGAGATGCCACCATTAATTCTCATATGCTTTCACTCTCAGAACCCTCTACTTAGTAATCTAAACAATCCCATCACCAACTGCAATATCTCCCGACTTCTAGTTCTGCATTTCTAATTGGCGTGCTTTTCCACAGAGGGAGAATGTGATGGATAGGACACGCCCATGCACTAATCCCTGCATTAAAATGTGATTGGTACCATTTCAGGTTGCTAGCAGGCTGCTCTGGGTCTTTCCACTTAAGAGCTACATGAATTGGAAAAGTTATATGAGCTCTCTCTCTGTCTTATTTGTAAAATAAGACTACTAGTAGTATCTACTTGGTTATGACCATTGATAGGATTACATGAAGCAATCCAGGCATAGTATTTAAAACAATGCCTAGAACTAAGTATTCAATTAATGCTAGCTACCACTATCATCATCATCATCATCATCATCATTAAAAATTTAGCATATAGGAAAAGCCTTCATATCATTTGAATCATTTGAGGGTTTCTTTTAAGGCTTATTGGAGGAGGGTTTTGTATACTGAATTTCAAAGAATAAGGAAGATGAACCCATTGAAGAAAGATAGAAAGGACATTTCAGGCACTGAAAATAACAAATAATGATACAAATGATAGAAGCATATGCAATGTGAAGAAACTAAAAGAAGGTAGCAGATATTTCTGGAGCAGGTATTTTTGGAGGGTTAATTTCAAGGCAAAGAATGGTCTCAGAGGTAAAACTAAAAAATTGGGTACATGGAATGCCAAACCATGAAGTGTACAACTTAGGGTAGTTGTGAAGGGCATTAAATGTTTTGTTACAATTTTATTTTTCTCCTATATAAGATCAGAAATTATTTTATCATAGTTATTCATTTCCAAATTTTTTTTATTTATTGCTATGGAATAATGGGATGAAATAAATGAAACTATAATGGAGGTACATAAAATTAGATGCTGGCCAACATATTTAAATTCATTTCTACATTTTCTGATTATGTGTATAGGTAGTAGATTTAAAATCTTCACTTCAGGAAATAGGGGAAATAGAATACCAGTCAGATGAAAACTGAGGTCTTAACATTAAAATATGTTTTACAATATATTCATTACATTTGTAACTGACCCATATAATAGGTTGACCATGTTTATTGCAGTTATTAATTCAGAATGTCTACAGCATTAGGGTGAAGTAAAATGTCGAAACCATTTAGTGAAATCTATATTCTGATTAAGAATATGTGTGCTGAGCTGTTCATTCACTCAAAGTAATCACAGGTAATAATAATCCATCTTATGTTTATATACCATATTTAATCATGATAGAGTCCAGAGCATTTGGTAAACTGAAATTATTCCAGTGTTCAGACATAACAATAATAGTACTGGGTGAAATAGCACAGCACAAACTGCAGGAACCTGAAAAAAATACACGGTTAAAATAAATATCGTGGATTTAAATTAATGATCTTGTTTATATACAGAATAGAATCTTAGAATCATATCTTAGTAAATCAAGAAAGACCTTGGAAATCACCTTCTCCAACCACTTCATTTTACAGATGAGGAAACTAATTTCTCTGGTTTTGAGTTCTCACTAGTTCCCGCTAAATTGCAACATTATCTTCATGTCATTGCTTGCAAAAATAACATTATTTTCTAAAGTTATATGAAAAGTCTGTATTATTAAGTTTGTATTACTACTACCATTCAATTTTGGAAATTCAGATTCCAAGAGTTCCACTGATGAACTACTCAAAATGGTGCCATGCTTATTGCCAGAGTATGCTCTTAATTGAAAGGCAGGAATGGGAAAGGTAAAGGAGTAATGGTTAGTATAAAAGTGGGGAGTTCTTCCCCATGCAAGCCCCCACATAATTTCCTTGTGGCCTCCCTAAGTGTACAAATGTGCTTGACATGCTTTAATCTGGAGAAAGAGCTGATGATAAACTGTTGTCATCATTTGGAGAGTTCAGACACCCTCCAAAGTACGCAATGTCCCATACAGTGTCCCAGCATTTGAACCAGGGATTATTTTAACACCTACAGATTCAGTATCGTTTATTTGAAATGCTTGAACCAGAAGGATTTCAGATGTAGGATTTTTTAAATATTGGGGAATATTTGTATTGACATTTTGGGTCATCAGTAGGTAAGTTTTGGGGTGAAACCATGGATTTTGTTGACACTGCTTAGCTTAAAGTCTGCCTATACAGTAACATGTTCTTAAAAATCAGTGCTTTAACATTCCAGAATGATATGGCAATGACTACAGATGATAAGTTTGATGAAAATAAAAATTTTGAATTATTCTTTAACAATTTTTCTACTGACACTCATAATGCTCAAATCTTGCTTTTAAAAAATTATTCTAAAATACATTAAAAGATTTTTTAAATTTTTTCTTTAAAAAAATCAACAAAGACAGGCATGGTAATCCCAGTACTTGGGAGACTGATACCGGAGGATCTGGGTTCTCAGCCAGCCTCAGCTACTTAGGGAGGCCTGCTGCCTCACTTTTTATTCTTTTCTTTTTGAAACACTATTTCAAAAAGAAAGGAATAAAAAATAGGGCTAGGAGTGTAGCTCAGAGGTAGAATGCCCCTGGGTTCAATCCCCAGAACCACAATAAAAACCAAAACAACAACAACAAAAAATCAACAAGTCTTTGAATGGATGAAAGGCCATTTTCTTAATTATTCAGATGAGAGGGAGTGGAGTCTAATGTCATTGGCATGGGCTTTGGGTTTAAAAAGGCAAGAAGTCAGGCTGCAGCTCATTGATTTATTAGCTATATAAACTTTGGGAACATTACTTCACCTTGCTGAGTCTTTTTGTATAAAATGAGAATAATAATATGTTATTCCTCATGGGGTTTAAGAAACTTGAATGAAATGAGGAATGTAAATTACTTACCCCATGGTATCTCAAGTATCTATGAGCCAACATGTAGATTGAATTTCTAGCTAAGTGCTTAATACAGAAGTTTGTAACAGTGCTACAATGATGATGTCTACATCAAACACACCTGTGCTAATAGTTCTCACCTGAACTGACATTCACAGAAAGAGAAACTTGCTGAAAGGGAAGTGTATCATTGAGTGCCTACCTAGGCAGGGAAAAAAGGGAAGCAATGATGGAGACGTCAGAACTATGCCTATTTATTATAGTAGCAAAATACAAATCTGGCCACCAACAATTCTTCTCCTCCTGGATACACATGGGACTCCTAACATTGAGATGTGAAGTCTGTTTCCCCATACTTTGAAATTAGGCTGGGTCTTTGACCTGTTTTGACCAGTGGAACATGGGGAAATGACATTTAGGGACTTCTGAACCCAGTTTGTAAAAGGTATGTCAGCTTCAGCAGTCTCCTTGAGAAATACCATCTTGGAGATTGGCCATCACGTGTGGAGAAGCCCAATCTAGACTAGTAAATAAGTAGAAGGGATATGGTTTGAATATGTGTCACCAAACAGATCATGTGCTATAAGCTTGGTCCTCAGCATGGCAGTGTTGGGGTGGTGGGACCTTTAAGAGGAGGGGTCTAGTAGAAGTAATTAGGTCATGGAGCACCATGGAAGGGACTCATGTTGGTCTTCCAGAGTAAATTAGTTCTCATGAGAGTCGGTTGTTATAAAGCAAGTCCAATCTCTTCTGCATTTGACAGCTTCTCTTTTGCCTCATCAGCCATGCTGTCATGCAGCCAGGAGGTACCTGGTCAGGAAGCCAGCACCATGTTCTGTTGGACCTCTGGAACTGTAAGCTAAAATCTCTTTTCTTTGAAAAGCCAGACACAGGTATTTTGTTATAGCAATACAAAACAAATACAAGAGGCTGCATGGACAGAGCCCCTAAAGAATGAAAGGGAAGTATTATCTGATCACCCAGATAAATAAGTTCCCAGCCAATGTCATATAAAGCAAAATAATTGTACATCAACATTTGCCCTGCTTTAACTCTTGACCTTAAGAATCTTTAGAAATGATAAATAACTTTTTAAAGCCTCTAAATTTGTGGCTGACTTATTAAATGTCAATTGGTACTCAACACAACTATCCACATGTAGGAATTATATCCAATATCTTTGGAAAGGGATATTTGCCCCATCTATGCAAAACTCAGGATTGTTCTGGCTTACTGAGGCCTTTGAGGGTATGTAGTATACTGTGTAATGTAAGAATCCAAAGCTCTGGGTGACCTGAAGGCACGTATGCTGATGAGACTCTGGGTACTCCAGAGCCAATGGCATCAGTGACAGTGGAAAAGGATCACCTCAGAGTAAAAGAAATCTAGGTAGCAAATGAAATGAGAAAGCCTGTGCAGAGTTACGGGAGCACATGGAGGGTTTCTTGGAGGCTCTCATAAACCATGGCAAAGAATCATGGGGCAGAGATTGAGGTCCTACAACTAGATGGTGATAAGCTAGTGGGTGTTATGGACATGACCTTGTAATGAGGAGATCTGCAGAAATAAAGGTCAAGTTCCAAGGAAGGAATTCCAGTTGGTTCAGCTCAGAACATGTTCTCACCATTGTACCAACCAACTGGGCATGTGTGTGGGTAGAATAGGGGGCTGCATTGCTTGGATGTGGCTGCTGGAAGCTAGTCCACTATACTACATGGATGGTAAGAATGGGGTAACTCCACTGTTGTTGGTCTTATTGTTTATGTATTTGAGCTTATTTTCTGAATTGCAGTTATGATGCAAATTCACCTTTCATTGAACATTGGGACTATCTCTAGATCCCTAGAGCATGGAAAGCCTCTAGTCTTGGAACTATTCAATAAATATTAGATACTGATACTGTATCAGTAGAGTCCCTATAGTTCATTATTTCTAGCTATGTGATATAGGTTACTAATGATAATGAATAAGGTACGTTTAGTGGTTGAAAATTTTTCAAAGTACTTTTACATAGTTATGGCATTTATCCCTACATAGTGATGTAGGCACTATAATTTTAACCTCTGTGCAGAACAAGACTTAGAGAGGTGATGTATGGATTTTCCAAGGGTCAGAGAGAGATGCATAGGAAGGCAGGACTCTTGTCCAGGATGTCAGGAGTACCAGATTGGGCTTAATCCAAAGACAGAATCACGTTTACAGGGAACTGAACTTGACTTTGGCAAGTTTCTAAGGTGAAAGGGGAGGTGAATAAGCACCAGATTCAGTGATTCTGAGGATAGGGATCAGGACTGGGCCATGTGCACCATGCTAGTAGCCTTGAGTGAAGGAAGGACCTTGTTATTAAAAAGAATGTCCCACTTGAATGGTTTCTCAGCTAGAGTTTTAAAGACAAGCACGTGTGACTGTATGAAAAATCTGATATTAGTGAAGGGCTAGCATAGTGTTTGAGACAAAGGGAGCCCTCAATCCTGTGTAAGTCCTTCAACTCTCATGCTTTGAGCTTATCCAGTTCATTCTATCCCACCACAACTGCGGATGTCCTCTGCCTCTGAGTCCCAGATTGCCACTTTTTAACTGTGACATTTTCAGCCTCTTCCTCAACCTCCCAATACTTAGCTTTCTCCTTTGTGAAATGGGATTATACTACCCATCTTACATGGGGAAGCAGGAATGAATCCACTTATGCCTAGTGAAAGGAGCCTTCTTATTCTTTAGTTCTCTAAGTCACTCTTTTTCTTTCTTTATTTTTAAAAAAATTTCTTTGGTATTGGGGATTGAACCCAGGGACATTCTACCTCAGAGCTATGCCCCCATCCCTATTTAATTTTCATTATTTTAATACTTTTATTGGTATATTATAGTTTCACATCATATGAAATTCATAGTGATGGTAACATGCACACAGCACTTGGCAGACTTTCGCCCAGTTCGTTCCCCGTCTCCCTTTTCCCCATACAGGGTATTGAGATTGGCATTGGTATTCTCACATATGTACACTATGTCAGTGGAAGTGTTGCCTTTATTAATTCTGCTCACTACTAGTAGGAAAAGTCTCAGAATCCCTCTTACCTCTTAGTTTATTAATAATGGAGAACTTTTACTAGATGATGGATTCTTCCCCTCCAATTTCTTTTCAGCCCTAAAGATGGGCCCCTTGAATTAAATCTAGAATAATGCTATTACAAGTCTATCACACACCATATCTTAACTTATTGAAGTCAATCTCCTCATCTTTAAAATGGGCATAATAATAACACCTTTCTTTTATAGTTGTAGTAATTCAATGTGCAATTAATTGTTGACATAAAAGTTACACAGTTAGCACATGTTCATTGTCTATTAGGCACTCAATGACAGTTTGCTAATGTTGTATTTGTCTAAGCCTCAGCATGCTGACTTATAATATTTAAAGGGTATTTTGAGGATGAAAATAACAATTGTTTATATTCATATATGTAAATTGACAACTGGTACATAGTTAAGCACATAGTCAAAGATTCTTCATTCCTTCTCCTTATAAATCATTTCTTAATTAAGTAGGAGTTCAACAATTATTAGTCTTTAGTGGTCTTAAATACTTGGTCTTTATTTTCAATGAAAGATATTCCTGTCACTAGGAATTAGGAGAAATGGACCCATGTGGAACTTTTTTGGAAGGGAGCAGATGATTGAATGGTTTTATATGCAAGATCATATCTTGAACTGCAAAAATAAATTTAAAATTATAATTTTCCCATCAATATTGGGTAGGTCTTAAGGTAATATTGTCAAAGGCTCAGATTTTCTAGCTGTATCCATTTGCTTGTGTAACACAAACCAATCACACATGCACACAATCACACATGTCCTTCCAATCTCCTACATCTTTGAGAACAAAGGAATTATTAAATGTTGTTTAGTATAATACTTCACTATATGAGCTAGGCTACACCATAAATTCTAGCCTGGGTTCAAGGATTGGTAAAACTCACACTCTAACTTGGCTTAAGTTGCTTTCAATTTGATTTTCTACAAAATCTTTAACATAAGAATTATATGGAATAATGGTAGGATTTGATAAGAAGATATATTTTTTGGTTCTGTCCAGTAGTTAGATGGCTGAGTTCTCTGCATGAAGCTATAAAATGTGGTTAGTATTCAAGGTCTGACACCATTGTGTAGTGGCTAGTCTCTGCTAGGCCACAGTTATAAGCTGCCATGGTTTGAATATGGTTTAATTGTTTAATCACGTCCTCTAAGGATTCATACATCAAAGGTTTAGTCTTCATGGAGGTAGTATTGGGAAGTGCTATGGACCTTGAAGAAGCAGGCCTTATGGGAGGTCCTGAAGTCATTGGTGACTACCCTCAAAAGGGATTGTGGGACCGTCCTGTCCTCTTTCTTTCTCTCTGCTCCAGCTCGAGATGTGACCCTTTGCTCCTATGCGTG
>PVLC010018059.1:0-32669 GCA_004027655.1 Graphiurus murinus
TTTTTTTGGCGGTACTGGGGATTGAACTCAGGGGCATTCTACCTCCGAGCTATACCCCCAGCCCCATTTTTTATTCTTTATTTTGAAACCGAGTCTCACTAAGTTGCGGAGTGCCTCACTAGGTAGCTGAGGCTGGCCGCGAACCCGGATCCTCCGGTCTCAGCCTCCCGAATGCTGGGATTACAAGCGTGCACCACCATGCCCGGCTTGTTGGATCTTCTAAGTATAGTATCATGTCATCTGCAAAAAGGGATAGTTTTAGTTCTTCTTTTTTTTTTATCCCTTTGATTTCGATTATTTTTATTTTATTTTATTATTTCTATTATTTTTATTTCTTCTATTTTTATCCCTTTGATTTCCTTCTCTTGCCTTATTGCTCTGACTAGAGTCTCAAGTACTATATTGAACAGAAGTAGTGATAATGGACATCCTTGTCTTGTTCCTGTTTTTAGTGGGAACTCTTGCAGTTTTTCTCCATTTAATATGATGTTGACTGTGAGCCTAGTGTATATTGCCTCTATGATGTTGAGGTATGTTCCTTCTATTCCAATTCTCTGCAGTGCTTTTAACATGAATGGGTTTTGTATCTTGTCAAATGCTTTTTCAGTATCAATTGAGATGATCATGTGATTTTTGTCTTTGATTCTGTTTATGTGGTGAATTACATGGATTGTTTTTCGTATGTTGAACCAGCATTGCATCCCTGGGATGAACCCGACTTGGTCATGGTGGATAATTTTCTTGATATGGTTTTGAATGTGCATTGCTAGTATCTTGTTTAGCATCTAAGTTCATCAATGATATAGGCCTATAGTTTTCTTTTCTTGAGCTGTCTTTATTTGGCTTTGGTATTAATGTGATGTTGGCTTTATAGAATGTGTTTGGGAGAGTCCCATTTCTTTCTATTTCACAGAATAATTTGAGGAGTATTGGGATTAACTCTTTTGTAAATGTTTTATAAAATTCACTTGGAAAACTATCTGGCTCTGGGCTTTTGTTCGATGGTAAACTCTTTATTGCTATTTCTATCTCTTTGTTGCTATTGGTCGGTTTAAGTTTTCTATGTTTTCTTGATTTAATTTAGGAAGATTATATGTGTCTAGAAATTTTTCATTTTCTTCTCGATTTTCCATTTTGTTGGAGTATAATTTTTCAAAGTAGTTTCTGATGATCCTTTGTATTTCCACACTGTCAGTGGTAATATCCTCTTTTTCATTTCTTATTTTGGTAACTTGGGTTGATTCTCTCTTTCTTTTGGTGAGGTTGGCTAATGGTTTATTTATCTTGTTTATTTTTTCAAGAAACCAGCTTTTGGTTTTATAGATTTTCTGTATTTTTTATTCTCTACTTCATTAATTTCTGCTCTGATTTTAATAATTTCCTGTCTTCTACTGGCTTTGGGGTTAGACTGTTCTTGTTTTTCAAGGGCTTTGAGCTGTGTCATTAGCTTATTTATTTGGTGATTTTCTGTTCTTCTTATGTGGGCATTCAGTGCTATAAATTTTTCTCTTAGTACTGCCTTCAAGGTGTCCCAGAGGTTTTGAGATGTTGTGTCTCTGTTTTCATTATTTTCTAGTAATTTTTTAATTTCTCCCCTTACTTTTTCTATGACCCATTCCTCATTTGCAATGCCTATCAAAATACTAAAGTCATTCTTCTCAGAACTATAAAAATCAGTTGTAAATTTTATGTAGAAAAAACCAATGCCATACTCAGCAATAAGAATCATGAAGGAGGCATAAGAATATCTGATTTCAAATTATACTACAGAGCAATAAAAACATCATGGTATTTACACAAAAATGGACACATATACCAATGGAACAGAAGAGAAGATTCAGCAACAAATCCACACACTTAGACCCAATTTTTTTTTGACAAAGTTTCCAAACACATATGTTGGAGAAAAAAAATGGCCTCTTCAACCAATGGTGTTATAAAAAGTGGTTATCCATTTGTTAAAAAATAAAGAAATTATGTCACTACCTCTCACCCTGCACAAGAGTCAGCTAGAGATTAATCAAAGATAGAGAAATGATACTAGAGACTTTGAAATTACTAGAGAAGAACACAGGTCCAACAGTCCAACATATGTGGATATGTACAAACTTCCTTAACAAAACACCTAAAGCTCAGAAAATCAAAACAAGAAAACAAGAATAAATTAATGTGATGGCATTAAATGAAAAGGTTTCTGTTTATTAAAGAAAACTATCAAGAGTCTAAAGAGAGCCCACAGAATGGAAGATCTTTGCCAGCTATTCTTTATGTAAATTTCCTTCTGCAGATTTCTTTATGTAGATCTAATTTCTTGTTTTGTTTTCCTTCTGTGTAAAATGTATCTTTTAATATATTTCCTGCAGGATTTGTCTTCTGTTAATGAAATACCTCAGTTTTTGGTTGTCTGATAAAATGTTTCTCCTTTGCTTTAGAAAGATGATTCTTTGGGATAAAGAATTTTAGGCTAGTGAGTTATTTTCAATACTTTAAAGCTTTTACTTCACTCTCCCCACACTTGGTTGATTTCTAATGATTTGTCTGCTATAATGTTTTTATGCTTGGATGTGTACATTTAAGGCATTTTAATTTTTTTCACCTTGGTTTTCTTTAAAGTTTTATGTCTGTCTTTGGTCTCCAACCATTTGAATATATAATATCCCTGTCTGTGTTTATTTTTGTATTTATCATATATGGTAGTCATTCATTTGAGAAATCTCAGCCATTACTACTTCAATATTTATTCAATTCTATTTACTCTTTCTCTCTTTCTTATATCCCAAATATACACATGTTGTAGATTTTCATATAATCCTCAATTTGTTATGTTTTTCTATACTACTAGAATTCATTTTAAACTCTTATTATTTAAGTAGTTTATATTACATATATCAAAGTTCATTTATTTTGTATTTTGTATGTTAAGTGAAGATTCCTTAGGATTCTGTTTTATTTATTTCTGTTACTATTATTATCATTTTTATTTCTAATATATACTTTATAATCTTTCCTGGACTTCATATCTATCTAGTTATTTTAACCACTTATTTTATCATTCTGTATATTGTTTTCAATATAGTCTTTAACATGGTGATTAAAGTATCTTAATCTGTTTTGTGTTGATATAACACAATACTATAGACTGGATAACATAAAGATAGATATCTGATTCATAATTTGGACATAAAAAGTCAAATGTTGATAGATTACATCTGGTGAATTCCTTCTTGCTGTGTCAGAAAATGAAGGAAGACATCACATGGTGAGAAGCCCTGTGACAGGGAGAGAGACCCCAAGGTAAATAAACGAGAGGACTGGTTAGATTGGATCAGGAATGTCATCAAATAGGTCTCAAGAGTGGTTCTATAGGAAGATGGTTGAACCTTTAGGATATAGAGACTTATGGATAATCCTTAGATAATTAGGTGTGTACCCTTCAATAGAAATATGGGGAATATATCCCTGGTTCATAATGTGAGCAATTTTTCTCTGCCATTTTCTTATGCCACAGGTACAAAGCAATGGACCATGATTAATTCACCATGAAGTGTAGGCTCCAAAACTGTGAGCCAAAATATTTTATCTCTGTAAGTTAATTATCTGAGGTATTTTATTATGCTGACAGAAATCCAGCTAAAACATTCTCTATGCCTTTAGAATGTATTTTAAAATCGGTAAGCTATTTCACTCATTTTTAATTTGCTTTAGACTTTAGATTCAGTTTTATGGTATTTTTTAGTTGGTCTGAAAAATTTGAAAAGTTTGTAACTCAATAATAATACATATCTAGAATTCTCACTAACCTAGAGATATGCCTTTCTGAATATTTTTACCTAGAAGGAACTTTCTCCAAGCCAACATGCATCTTCTTGGACTCCAAGCAAACATGCATCTTCTTGGAACTTTGAACAAGTAAACTTGTCATCACATGAGAAAATAATTCTGCTCAGACTGTAGAGCATTATCATCTGAATCAGCACAGCCTCCTTGTCCATCACCATTGGGCCAGCAAGGGTGGCTCAGGAGAACAATCCTTCCTCTCAACCACAGATTCCCAAAGTCATTGAGCTTATTGCATCCTTTTGAGAACAAAAATATATACAGCATCCCCTGGATATCTGCCTTCATTCAACAAGTAAATAAAAAGTGATAATGACAAATATGTTTCCTTTATTATATCTATATTTCATTCCAGCACCTTAACAGAGGGTGCTATCACCACTTTGGATACCTATGCTCTAAACACTTACTAATTCTTTAAATATCAAGTGTGTTGATAAAACATTGTACTTGGGCTATCAACATAAAAATAATCATTTACAGTTTGATGCTTGGATGTTTATGTAATTTTCAGGAAGGAATGTTATTGTTGCCGTATGACTTTCTTTTTTTTTTTTTTTTTTTTTTTTTTTGCGGTACTGGGGATTGAACTCAGGGGCATTCTACCTCCGAGGTATACCCCCAGCCCTATTTTTTATTCTTTATTTTGAAACCGGGTCTCACTAAGTTGAAGAGGGCCTCACTAGGTAGCTGAGGCTGGCCGCGAACCCGGATCCTCTGGTCTCAGCCTCCCAAATGCTGGGATTACAAGCATGCGCCACCACGCCCGGCTTCCGTATGACTTTCTGAGATGTGCACTGATAACATTTTGCCATAAGTAAGTAATGTTCTTCTGATGCCAATTAGTGCTGTAATTAATAATAAGCCTCTTTAAAATAAATTTACTATGGCAGTGTCTAAATAATTTAGGAAAACAACACATACAATTTTATGTTTTAACCTCATTGTTAAATTTGAGTACTTTCATGAACATATCAAAGTCAATCACTAAACTGAACTTGAGAAGGAGGGAGGGCGAAGGAGTGGAGTGGGAATTGGGGAAGGGTTAAATGAGAAATGTGTGTATGTATGCTTTTTTCAGCTTGTACCTAACAAAGATGTATGATTACAATGCACCAATTAAAAAAAATAAAAAAAATTTTCTTCATATATTGTTAATTTTAAGTCATATTTAAGCAAATAATTGTTTTGAACATAATGTCTTTAATTCAAAACATTTCATGTTTTAGCCAGCCATGGTGGTGCAATCCTGTAATCCCAGTACTTGGGAGATGAAGATAGGATTATATCAGTACAAGGCCAATGCATGGAGACCTTGTTTCAAAATAAAAGCTAAAAAGGACTGGGGATGTAGTTCAGTGGTAGAACACCCCTGGGTTCAATCCCTAGAATACAAAATATCAATGAAATTCAGAGTTGGCTTCTAAAATGATGAACACAGTCTACAAACTTTTAGATTTACACTAACAAAACGAAAAGACATTCTGCTGAGGCATAATAACCCAAACAGCATGGTGCTGGCATTAAAATGTACTCAGTGAAACAGGATAAAGAACCTAGAAATAAACTAACTCATCTAAAGCAAAATGATTTATGTCAAAAGTACCAAAATCATACATTGGAAATAGTACAGGCTCTTCAATAAGTGGTGCTGGGGAAACTATTTATATTCAGAACATCAAAACTTGACCCCAATATCTCACCATGTATAATAATTCATTCAAAATAGATGAAAGTCATAAATGTAAGACCTGAAATTGAAACTACTAGAAGAAAAGAAATTGAAAATCCTTCAAGACACTGGTATAGGCAGCAATGTTTTTGATATGGCCACAAAGAAACAGATATAAAAAGTAAACAAATGTAATATCAAACTAAATTCTTTTTCACAGTGAAGACAACACTCAATAGAATAAAAAGACAAGCTATAGAATAGTAGAAAATCTTTGCCAATTAGCCATATGATAAAACATTACTCCAGAGTAAGTAGAGGACTCAAAATATAACACAATAAGAAATTTGATTAAATCTTACATGTAACATATAAATGCACAGGGAACAAACTCCAGAAGTATGTCAATATGTTATCACTGATTATATCCACTTGTTGACATATGTACAATTAATTTTTCAATGCTTGTTTGTATTTTTCAAGTTTTGTGTAATGAGCATTTTACAAAACTTGGGCAAATTATCCCAATAGACATTTCTCTAAAGTATAAATAGAAATGGCCAACAATTATGTGAAAAATTCTCAAAACTACTAGCCAACAGAGAGATGCAAATCAAAATGTCAGTGAGATACAATCTAACCTAGTTAGAATAACTAGTATATAAAAGTATAATCCAATGCTGGAAAGGATGTGGAAATAAAAAAATAACTCACACACTGTTGGTATCAATGAAAAGATTTTTGATCCATTTTTATAACCACACATGCTATTTACATATTGATAATTTTCTAGATTTATCTTCGTCAGAGATGTATGGATAATAAATGTAACTGTCTTTCTGTCTACTTGATATCTCCTGTTAGATTTTTAGACATGTCAGTTCAAATTGGAACTTTTAATTCTAGCTCCCTAAATTATCCTCAACTCATATTTCATCGAACAAACAACAAAAAACACCCTGAACCTTGATCAGTTTTTACAGTACCATTCTTTTTCACAGGGCCTGAAACTACATTATAGACTCAATAAATGTTTTGACATGCTCACAGGTGTTTATAGTCTGTGCCTCAGTGAAACATTTTTAAAATATTTGAATTTTAGAAAAACCAAGATAGATATTCACAGATGCTGAATTTGCACTTCTTTTACAAGTCAACATGTAATATATTTGATGAATATTAATTCCATATGATTTATATTCACATAAACAGAAAATTCAAATGTAATTTTGCTAACTACATGACCATTCAGTTTTGTCTTTTATATTATTTAATTTTTTCATATCAACCAAATAAATATGTTTTAATTTGCTGAAAACTATTTTCAAAATATATGGAGAAGCTTTCTAAGGCATATGCAATTGTTGAACAGAGAAAGCCATTTTCATAGCATTATCTATGAGTGTTAAGTGCTTAGAGATTGGATTAATCATTACAAGTATTCACATGTCACCATTACCACAGTTGGTCTTTACTTCTTAACAATTATGACATCCAAATTACAATTTATTCCTTCCATAATCTAAATTTGCATAAGCAAATACAATCAATTCTTGTAACCCACTAACAGAACTGATCTTAAAAAAAAGGGAAGTAATTTTGTTTCAGTGCCTCCTTTTTCATTCTTTTCTTGAAACTTTTATAATCCCCTTCCTAGATAAATAGTATCCTTGTATAATTCATCTTTTAAAAACTACTCTTTTACAAAAGCTAATTAAAAACTTCATACTAAGATATATATTACTGAATGTACCCTACTGTATTATACCTGTCTGTTGAGCCTATATTTTAAAGAAGTTTAAATTAAGAAACATAACCCTAATGCTGATATTTTAAGATGAGGGAAATAATATTTTCCATGAAGATTTTTTAGTATTTTTCAAATAATATTAACTGCTCCAAAGTCCAGGCCTATTTTTCCATAAGCTAGTCTAATTTGTTCTTTCTGGCACTTTAAGCGGAGTTTCTTAACAAATGATGGCTGATAAGTAAGATAATTTAAAGAAGGAGAGAAAGGAAGGGACCAGGGTACCAATACCCCCTTCACGTAAGCCCCAAATGACCAAACTTAATTCCATAAAGCCCCACCTCTTAAAAGTTCCGTCACCTTACAATGGAACCACAGGCTAGTGACCAAATCTTTAACACATGGTGTTTGTGGGCTATTAAGGATTTAAAACATAACACTACTCCTATGGCCTTGCTCATTTCCGCCCATGGAGGGGCTTCCCTCTGGGAAAGTTTTGCATACTGACTACACCTTCTCTTGCCATCCATTGCACATTCTTAGCACTTCTATCTTCCAGGGAACTCTACCACAACCTTGGCTTCATTTCTATAGATCCATGTATTGCACTATTGAGAGATGTTTTCAGAAACTAACCATACACCACACATCCTGGCCTCCCAGTCTTTCCTTTTAAATCTCAGTGGAAGATACCATGACTCTATAATTCTTGCTTTCTGTGTGCCTGAAAAACCAGCATTAGAAAAATAATGCCAAGGTGTGCCAGCAGAACAAACTGTATCTGGGCCCATGGGAACCATAGCTACAGTGATCTCTGAATGCCTTGCTGGATGAAACAGAAAAACAAGTCCCAGGAAAATGATTCTGTAAGTTGACCTGTGGAATCAGAGTTATTCTGGGATCTCTAATAATTCTACCCTTCAAAGTCTTTGAAAAAAAATCACTTTTACATTTGTTATTTTAGAGTAGGTGGGGTGGTCTTGCATATTGCTGAGATGTCTTCTAGGAGCATTTCTTCTTATCTCTGTGCCAATTACTTGCTTCTTTTTATTAGCACTGGCAAACTTATTTTTCTTAGGCAGACCTTTACATGTGCTCCTTTTCTAGGGAAAGGTCAAGTTTTCCAAATATTTTCAGTTTGTTCCCTTTCTTCCAATCCTCATCATAAATTTGGTTAATATCAGCCAGGAATTCTCATGTTGCTGCTAGACTGCTTTGTTACCTTGAAATCTCCACTACCAAATAAACTAGTACATCACCTTTACACATAGCCTCCCACAAACTATCAAGGCAAAAATAATGGGGCCAATTGATCATGGACTGCAATACCCAAAGAATGAGTAAGTGTAGACCTTTTATGACTTTCCCAAGCTCTGGGGACTAATTGGAAATTGCATTGTGAATCCCCCAGAGTTCTGGACAGGTAGAGAGGATGAATAGAACCTTAAAGGAGACTTTAACTAAATTGGCAATAGAAACTGGTGGAGACTGGGTCACGCTCCTTCCCTATGCCTTATGCAGGGTCAGAAGTATGCCCTACATGCTTAATTTAACCCTTTTGAAATCATGTTTGGTTCTCCGCCCCCATCCTGCCACGAAAGCTGATTCTAAATTCCTTACAAGGGCCCACAGGATGTAGAACCCGGAGATTGGGTCTGGGTCAAGCGGCGTCACCATAAGACATTAGAGGCTAGATGGAAAGGGCCTTACGTGGTTGTCCTTGTCACCCCAATTGCCCTAAAGGTGGATGGCATAGGACTCTGAATACATCACTCCCAGATCCGGAAGGCCAATGAGAAGGACATCGAGAGAGTCCAAAAGGAGTGGGCAGTGACAGCCAACCCTGACGACCCCTTGCAGCTCGTGCTGCACTTCGTCAATGTCGTCTTTGTGGACTTTGGTATTAGGGCCACTGATTATTCTCATACTCATACTCACATTTGGGCCTTGCATACTACAGTGCAACTCACAGTCCTTGGACAACAGTATCAAACCTTGCCCAACCCTGTATATAGTATATGAGGAGAATTCCTCATATAAACAAAAGAAAAAGGGGGGGATGTAAGGTGTTGACAGTCCCCTCCCTTCTGGAAACAGGACAGCCCCCTCCCTTCCAGAAACTGGACAGTCCCCTTCCTTCTGGAATAGCCCCCTAGCTTCCAGTATCAGGGCTCCACCAATCCCCATGCCTTCTCTGTGTTACCTTTTCTGCGAAAAGTTTCCCTGCTTCTGTACACCTCTATATAAGGCTGAACGAAACCAGGTTCAGGGTTCTGTGGCCATGATAACTCTATAATTAGGAGGAACCTTAATCCAGGTTAGACTCAACCCTGACCCTGATTAGTAATAGAATGTCCTTCTTGTATAAAAAATAATAAACCTTTTATGTCTATAAGAGATCCAAGGACAGATATAGTCCCTAAAACCACATCACAAGTGATACACCTCCTTATTAAAATTTCCATAACCCCTCTATAGCACTTCTTTAGATACCAACTCTTTAACACACAGACCTTCAAAGGACTTTCAAAACCCACAATAAGCCAAATATGGTGACCCATCCATGTAATTCCACTACTTGGGAGGCTAAGACAGGAGAATCACAGATTTGAGGCTAGCCTCAGCAATTTAGGCCTCCACCAACTTAGTGAGATCTTGTTTAGAGAATAATAAATTACTTAATTAATTAAGAGAGCCAGGGATATAGCTTAGAGGTAGGATGCCCCCTGAGTTCAATCTCCGGTACTCCAAAAAAAAAGTAAAAATATTTTAGCAGAAGCCCCATTGAATTTCCCACTTGTTTCTAAGAATTAATTTAGCAATTTTCTCAAAAATATTTGAAAACCTCTCAGCTACTTCAGTGCCTGTATTGTGAAATCATTATTTGGGTTAGGAATCAGTTCTATATGTAGCAGATAGTTAAAATGCTTGTCTAATGAAAAAGAATATACAAATTTCAAGGGAGAATTTTCAGCTACTTGACAAAGAAAATTGTGTTTCAAATTTAAAAAGGATATCTAAATATTTTAGAACAGGCATGTTCAATTTTTCTCAATTTAGTGAATTGATTCACAAACCAAGTAGTAGTTTTGCTAGTTTGCTGCTTAGCAGTCTCTACAACCAAATACTATTGTCAGGATGTTAGCAATCAAACCATTTTTGATAATTGGATGTGAATTCCATTGTTTAGGAGACTTTTGAAGACAGGATCTGGCCAAAGTATGCAGTTTTCTACTCATGTACTCCCTCCTTCCAAAATATCCACTGGTATCACTGGATTGAATTAAAAGATTTCTGGCCCCTTTGGTCAGTTCTTAAATTGTTCTCTTGATTAAAAACTATCTCTGAAGAAATAGGCTTTTCTTTCCATCGAAAATACTTTTTTTTCTTTATAGTATATCATTTCAAGTCTTCAATATTCAAAATAAAACTTTACAACACTGAGCATTTACTCTATTTTATCATCCAGGAAACAAAGTTGTTGGTATTATTTAAAACTAAGTTGTCTAGTTGGTGATATAATGCTACCGGGATATAAAAGTTAAACTTTTTTTTTTTGCTTAATATAAAATTCTTTTGGCACAATATACAGAATTATAATTTTCATAGAGGTAGCTCATCTGGGGAAACTCAATTAATACTTAGTTCTTGAAGCACATGAAACATTCTGTAATTTAACATGCTTGGAGAATAGAAAGTTTTTTAAAATGAAATATCATTGCTAATGTACACTTACCATATGTAATCACGATTCAGTGATTCTGAAGACACTTCACGCCCTTGAAATGTCATGATTAGGAATATCAATTGCAACTGCACTGTAGATATGCTATTAGCAAATTTTGGTCAGATTTAATTCCAAATACCTCCCCTTAAAATTTCCTCCTCCATTCCCAGATCCCCTTCCACTAATCTACTGGTTTCTCTCTTAAGTTCATATGGTGTCTTTTATTTTTTTCCATCTAGCTTCAACATACAGAGAAAAAAGTGACCTTTGACTTTCATTGTCTGGCTAAACCAGCCTAGGTGTCCATAAACAGACAAATGGATTATGAAATTATGGTTTATACACACAATGGAATTCTATTTAGCAATAAAAAAGAATACAATCATCTCACTTACAGAAAAATGGATGGAACTTGAGAATATTATGTTTAGAGAAATTAGCCAGTCACAGAATGTAAAGTGTCATATATTTTCACTCATATATGGAAACTAGAGATAAATAAGGAAGCAAAGGAAAACTCAGATACACGAGGGGAGACATTATTGGAATGAGGGTTCTGGAAAGGGAGGCGAGGAGGTGGGGAGTAGAAAGGGGAGATCTGCTGATGACAACTATTCAAATAATCCTTTGTTCATGCATGAAGTTACTTGTATTGATACAAAGACTATCTATGGGTATAGTAGGTTGGGAACCTGAGGGACAGTAAAAAAAGTCACTCCGAACCTCATTATGATGTATAATTACAATGCATCAATAAAAATATGACATAATTTTGTTATCTTTTATGGCTGAGTAACACACCATTGTGTATATATACACCAGATTTCCTTTATCCATTTGGCTGTTGACAGACATCTAGATTGGTTCCATAACTTGGCTATTGTGGATTGTTTCTATAAATTTGAGTATGCATGTATCAATATAATATTCTGACTTTAATTCTTTTGGGAAAATACCAAGGAGTGGTATATCTCAGTAATATGGTGGTTCCATTCCTAGACTTCTGAGAAAATGCTACACTGATATCTATAGTTGTTGTACTAATTTGCAATATCACCAACTGTGCTTAAGTGTTTCCTTTTCCTTAGAACCTTGTCAGCATTTATTATTTATATTTTTGATGAATGTCATTCTAACTGGACTGACATGAAATATCAATATAGTTTTGATTCCAAAGGATGTTAAAAATTTTATATATTTATTGGTCACATATTTCTTCTTTTGAGAAATATTTAGTTTAATTGTCCATTAAGTGATTATTTTTGTATTTTGTTGTTAAGTTTTGTTGAATTCTTCATATATTATAGATATTTATCCTGTTCCATTCTGTAGGCTCTCTCTTTCTTTTTGGCGGTACTGAGGATTGAACTCAGGGGCATTCTACCTCTGAGCTATACCCCCAGCCCTATTTTTTATTCTTCATTTTGAAACAGGGTCTCACTAAGTTGCTCACTAGGTAGCTGAGGCTGGCCGTGAACCAGGATCCTCTGGTCTCAACCTCCCAAATGCTGGGATTACAAGCGTGCACCACCACGCCCAGCTGCTCTCTTTTCATACTCATGATTGTTTCATTTGCTGTGAAAACATTTTAAATTTGATCTCATCCCACTTATTAATTTTTGGTGTTTATCTCCTGATCTTTAGAGGTATTATTAAGAAATTCTATGCTTGTGCCCATAAATTATAGAGTTTATCCTGTGTTTTCTTCTAGTACTCGTAATGTTTCTGGTCTAATTCTTATGTGGTTGGCCCATTTAGAGTTGACTTTAGTGCAGGGCGAGATAGGGGTATAGTTTCATTCTTCTAATATATGTATATTCATTCAAGTTTCCCAGTACCAAAGTTGTCTTTTCTAAAACTTATGGTTTTTTTTTTGGCATCTTTGTCAAGGATTAAATTAATATACCAGTGTGAGATTTTATCTGTATCCTCTAGTCTATTTCGTTTGTCTATGCTATTCTGGGTCTTATATGCTTCCATATGAATTTTATGACTGTTTTCCTAGTTCTGTGAAGAATTCCAATGGTATCTTGATGGTGATTACATTTAATCTGTAAGTTGGTTTATTAATATGGCCATTTTAATCAATATTAATTCTACTTATACAAGAAGGTATTTTCATCTTTAATTTCTTTCTTCAGTGTTGTTATTTTAATTTTTAATATGCTTGTATCGGTATATTATATTCTCATATAAAATGTAAATCATGTTGACAGTGACATACATGCACACAATTCTGAAAATGACAGGAAATAAAAATCATATCTTAATAATAACACTGAATGTCAAAGGTCTTAACTCCCCAATTAAAAGGCAAATTAAAAATGTAATATAATTCCTTGCATCTTCTCAGATCACAACAGAATGAAAATAGAAATCAAAAACAGGAAGACAAAAGAAATTACATAAATACATACAGACTGAATGATACACATTTGAATGAGGACTGAATCAAAGAAAAAATAAAGGGAGAAATAAAAAATTCCAAGAATTAAACAAAAAGACACATGACACACCAAAATCTATAGGACACTTTGAAAGCAGTTTTAAGAGGAAAATTTATGGCACTGAGTGTCCAAACAAGAAAAGCAGAAAGCCACCAAATAAACTGCCTAATGACACAATTTAAGGATCTAGAAAACCAAGAACAGTCTAATCTCAAAGCCAGTAGAAGTCAGGAAATAATTAAAATCAGAGCAAAAATTAATGAAAAACAGAACAGCTACTGCAAAAAAAAATCTGATTCATTGAAAAGATTAACAAGATTGACAAATTCTTAGCCAACCTAACCAAAAGAAAGAAAGAATCAATCCAAATTATTAAAACCAAAAATGAAAAAGGAGGCATCACCATAGACAGTGGGGAAATCCATAGGATGGTAAGAAAATACTTTGAAAATTCATGTTCCAATGAACTGGAAAATATTAATTGACGGATTTACAGATTTCTACACACATACAACCTACCTAAATTGAACCAAGAGTATATAGAAAATCTAAACCAATCGATAGCAAGGAAAGAGAGAAACTGCAATAAAAATCCTTCCATCAAAGAAAAGCATTGGTCCAGATGGATTCCCAGTTGAATTCTACAAAACATTTACATAAGAACTAAACCAAATATTTCACAATTTGTTCTGTGAAATTGAAAGAGATGGAATTCTTACAAATTCTTTCTATGAGATCAATATTACCTTATTACCAAAACTGAATAAATCCTCAAGAAAAAAAATTATGACCAATATCACTGACAAACATAGATGTAAAAATTCTAAACAAAATAATAGCCATGTACATTCAAAACAACATCAAGAAAATTATACACCATGATCAAGTTAGTTTCATCCCAAGAATGCAAGTCTGGTTCATTATATGCATATCAATACATGTTATTCACCATATAAATAGAATTAAGGACAAAAACCACATGATCATCTCAATAGATGCTTTAAAAGCAGCTGGTAGAATCCAACACCCATTATGTTAAAAGCACTGCAGAAAATCAGAAAAGAGGGAACATACCTCAACATCATTAAGGCAATATACAATAAACCCCAAATCAACATCATATGAAATAGGGAAAAATTGCAGGAATTCCCTTTAAAACCAGAAACAAGACAAGGATGCCCACTATCACCCTCCTTTTCAAGGTAGTCCTTGAGATTCTTTCCAGAGCAATAAGACAAAAATAGATATCAAAGGAATTGAAATAGGAAAAGAAGAATTAAAATTATCTCTATTAGCAGATGACATGACTTTATATTTAGAAGACCCACACAAAAAAACTAAACCAAAGAATTACTAGAGCTGATTAACAAATTGAGCAAGTAGCAAGACACAAAATCAACCGAAAAAAATCTGTATCTTTTTAAATATGCATGCCAACCATGAATACACTGGAAAAGAAATACAGAAAACAATTCCATTCACAGTAATCTCAAAACCAATAAAATACCTAAGAATAAACTTAACCAAGGAAACAAAAGACCTCTACAATGAAAATTATAAAACACTAAGAAAGAAATTAAAGAAAATCTTAGAAGATCAAAAGATATTCCATTCTCTTGGAGAGGTAGAATAAATATTATCAAAATAGCTATCTACAGAGTCAATGTAATCCCTATCAAAATACCAATGTCATTCTACATGGAGCTAGAAAAATCACTCCTAAATTTCATATGGAGAAACAAAAGACCCAGAATAGCCAGAGCAATTCTCAGTAATAAGAATCATGCAGGAGGCATCATAATTTCTGACTTCACATTATACTACAGAGATAGTAAATAAAACAGCATGGTATTGGCACAAAAACAGACACATAGACCAATGGAACAGAATAGAAGATGTAGAAACAAATCCACACACTTTTAGCCAATTGATCTTCAACAAAGTGCCCAAACACGTATGCTGGAGAAAAGACATCCTTTTCAACAAATGCTGTTGGGAAAACTTGTTATCCAGGTGTAGAAAAATGGAACTAAATCCATACTTCTCACCCTGCACAGGAGTCAACTCTAGATGGATCAAAGACCCGGATATCATATCAGAGACTGAATCTAATAGAGGAGGGCACAGGTTCAACACTCCAATATATAGGCACATGGAAAAACTTCCTCAACAAGACCCCCAAAGGTTAGGAAATTAAAACAAGAATTAATAAGTGGGATGACATTAAACTAAAAAGTTTCTGCACCTCAAAGGAATCCATAAAGGGTCTAAAGAGAAAACTTACCAAGTGGGAGAAGATCTTTGCCAATTATCCCTGTGATAGAGGACTAATATCTAGAATATACAAAGAATTGAAAAGACTTTACACTAAAAACAATCCAATCAAGAAATGTGCAGTTAAAGTAGACACATCACAAAAGAGATACAAATGGCAAATAAATACAGGAAAAATGTTCAACATCATTAGCAATCAGAGAGATGCAAATCAAAACTACATTGAGATTCCATCTAACCCCAATCAGAATGGTAATCTTTAAGAAGTCAAAAAACAAAAATGTTGTTGAGTATGTGGGGAAATTGGAACATTTCTTCGCAGTTGATGGGTTTGCAAATTAGTTCAGCTGCTATGAAGATAAGTGAGGAAATTCTTCGGAAAACTAGGAATGGATCCATCATATGATTCTGCTATACCATTCCTGGGTATCTTTCAAAAGGAGCTGACATCAAATAACTACAATAATATATGCATATCCATGTTCATAACAGCAGAATTCATAATAGCCAAATTATTGAACCAATCATGTGTCTATCAACAGATGAATGGTTTACAAAATTATGGGATATTTACACAAAGTAATTCTACTCAGCCATAAAGAACAAAATTATGTCATTTGCAGGAAAATTGAAGGACCTGGAGAAGATTATGTTAAGTGAAATTAGCCATTCACAGAAAGTGAGGGGTCATATGTTTTCTCTAATATGCAGAAGCTAGGGAATAATTGGATTAGAAGATGGCTTCCAGATAATGGAGGAGAAATCTCACTGGAGCCAGGGAGCTGATCTAGGGGTAGGGGAGGACTAACAGTGAGAATCATTGAAGAAATCACTGCCATCAGATTTGTGTACATATGTGAAAATACCAATGTCAACCTCACTACTCTAAAAATAACACATATTGTTAGTTTTTTTGAGGTCTTTTGCATGCTTTTTTAGATTTTTTCCTAGGTCTTTATTTTTTAGACTATTATAAATTGAATTTTTTCTGATTTCTTTTTTAGTAAGTTGATTTTTTGGGTTATATAAAATAACACTATTGATCTTTGTGTGTCAATTTTGTATCTGCTACATTGATCTAATTTTATTTATTCATCAGCTTCAGAAGTTTTCTTAGTAGTTTTTTGAGTCTTCAAAGTATATAATCATATCATCTGCAAAAAATGATAATTTGACTTCTTAATTTCTTATTTGGACCCCTTATATTTCTTCTCTTGCTTAATTTCACTGGTTAAAATTTCAAGTAATATATAGAAGAGGAAGTGTGAAAGTAGACATCACTGTCTTATTCCTGGTTTTAGAGTAAATGTTTTTCATTTTGTTCCATTAGGTTTGATGTTGGCCTTGGTTTGTCTTTATAATATTTCAGTAAGATCTTTTAGTCTCTAAGTTCTTCAGTGTTTTTTTTTTTTCCTGAATCTAGTGAGATAATCATATGATTTTTGTTCTAATTTGTATTTGTGTCATAAATTATGTTTATTAATTTGTGTATGTTGTACCATCCTTGCATACCTGGAATAAGAACAACTGATCATTATGTAAATTTTTGTAGTGTATTTTTTTATACAAATTGCTAATATTTTATTAAGGGTTTTTGAATCTATCTCCATCAAGAATATTTTTCTGTGGCATTTCCTTCCTTGATGTGTCCTTATTTTACTCTGATATCAGGATGATATTGATTTTTAAAAATGAATTTGGAACTATTGCCTCCTATTTCTTAGAATTATTTGAAGAGCATTCGAATTATTTCTTCTTTAAATGGCAGGTAGAACTCAGCTGTACGTCAGTCTGGCCGTGGGCTACTCCTTGTTAGAAGGCTTTGTATTACTGCTTCAATTTTACTACTGCTATTTTTCCACTTAGGTTTTCTGTATCCTCTTGGCTGAATTTTAATATAATGCATGGGTCTAGAATTTTTCCTTTACCTATAGATTTTCTAATTTATTGGCGTAGAAGCTTTTGAAGTAATGCCTAAATATCCTCTGAATTTCAGAGCTACCTGTGGTCATATCTTATTTTTTAGCTCTAATTTTATTAACTTGTTGTTTTCTTTCTCTTGATTAGGTTGGATTATCAATCTTGTTTAATGTTTCAAAGAACCAACTCTGTGTTTAGTGGATCCTTTTATTTGCATATTTTCTATTCATCAATTTCAGCTCTATTTTAATAATTTTTACTTCTACTTGTTTTGTATTTTTTTCTATAATATTGAGATGCATCATTACATTATTTATTTGGGAATTTCTGATTTTTTTATAAGCACTCATAGGTATGAACTTTCCTTTTAGAATCACATTCATGGTGTCTCAGAGACTCTGGTATGTCTCCGATTCTCATTTGATTCTAGGAATTTTTCAGTTTTCTCCTTAATTTACTCCCTGATCAATTCATTATTCAAATGATTATTTTTTGATTCTCATGCATTTATGTAATTTCTACAGTTATTCATGCTATTTATTTCTAAATCTATTTCATTATGATCTGATAAGATGAAAGAATCATATCAATATTTTATATTTGCTAAGACTTGCTTTATGGCCAAAAATATCATCTATTTTGGAGAATGTTGCATGAGCAGCTAAGAAAGAAATAAATTTGAGTGTCAGAGAAATATTTTTATAGATTTTGGTTAGTTCTGATTGATTTCTACCTTTTTAAGTTCTAACTGTATTGATATTTTATCTGGATGACCTCTTTTAGTGAAAGGAATGTGTTGGATTCTTCCAGTATTATTGTTTTAGGATCAATCTGAGTCTTATTTTCTAGTAATGCTTATATCATGGAAGTAAATGGCTAATATTTGGGGCATAAATATTTACTCTCATTACATCTTTTACTTTGTTCCCTTTATTAGTATGAAGTGATCTGATTTGACTTTTGGGGTTAATTTTGCCTTGTCAGATATAATAGAAGATACTTCTGCTTCTTTTTGATCTCCTTTTACATGAGGATGATAATATACTTAATACCAATTTATACTGGTAAACAGGGGCAAAAAGAAAAAATGGAGAAAAGAAAAATGTGTCTGGGAGGAAAAAGAAGATGGAAAAATGGAGGAGAGGGAGATGTAATTGAGGAAGAAGTATTAAGAAAAAAATCCTATTAATTTAAAGATTATATACAATTTGTTGGATCTGTGGAATAATATACAATTGGAAGACATAATATATCGCATTACATAAACAATAGTTGGCATGGGATTCATATGAGGATTTTTATTCTTGCAGACATATTTAAAGATTGAAATATTATTTTAAACTCTTTCTGGCTTATGAAGACAGGAGATCTTGGGGATGTCTGTGCTTTGGTTTAGGTGGCAAACAGAGCTGTGAGACAAACTGTCAGTTGGGATGTGGAACAGCAGCTGGAGTGCAGGACAGAGGCCAGTGAGCAGAGCTCAGGGGTGTTTTCAGGCCATGAGGACTGCTGGCAGCAGGGACTGTAATGGCAGCTTCTGGCAGAGGGATACACTAATCCCCAGATTCTTCCTTCTTTTCTAAAAGTGCTAGACTATATATAATCTGCTTTAGAGATGAATTCTTCTCTCTTGTCTCTGCCTTTCCTACTTGATGCACTGGTGTTGGGAATGGCCTGAGGCAGATGAGTGCAGATGTGTCCATACTCTTTCTTTTCTCACTGAGGCACTTGTGGTAGTTGCTGTCTTCAGATCTGTGTCTCCTATCCCCAGCCGCAGCCTTTGACATGTGTACCATTTCTTATGCTCCATCCTACCTTGTAAAGGTCAAAGCCTCTGAGATGCATGCTTCTTTTAGTCCCCACTCTCTCTGGTAATGGCACACTGGGGGAGGCCCTTGGTAGTGGTGCACACAAGATCCCTGGCTTTGCCTTCACTGTCAAAGGTTCTTGTGGTAGCTGGGTGCAGTGGTGCAGGGCTTATAATCCTAGCATTTGAGAGGCTAAAATGAGAGGATAGTGCATTTGAGGATAGTGGCACATGGTAACTTAGGGAGACCCTGTTTCAAAGTTAAAAAGAAAAAGGACTGGGGGTGCAGTTCAGAGGTAGAACACCCCTAGTATTAATCCTCAGTATCAAAATAAATAAATTATGTATAGATGCTGGTTCTGGGTTAACCAATTTTTTTTCATATATATATAAATTTTTGCCAGGGCCTAAGGTACATGCTTTTCTCTCTCTATGACCTCCTTATTGGAAGCATAAATGATGGAAAATGCATGGCATGCCATTGTTAGCAGAGGTCTTCAATAATGACACCAGGGGCAAACACTGTTCTTTTGGTGCAATATTCCCTGGAAGTGTTGTACACTGTACTCTCTTTCAAGCTCTCCCACCTTCAGCTCACAAGCTGAAGTTCATAGCCCATCCAGCCTGCTTCAAAGGCATTCCCTAGTTGTCTTTGGTTGGAATGATGTTGTAGAAATTCAGTTGCTTCCCAAGCTATAAACTTAGATGGAGGCACTGTAAGAGTGCTGACCACTATAGACATAGTTCTCTGCCATCAAATTGAGAAAAACAGCACTTTTTGATCAATAGGTGGCTTAGCAGCTCCTGTCCCAGTTTAATTCATTCTGACTTTCTCTTCTATTACTGTTTCCAAGGAAAGATTGCTAGTTTTGACTCTTTCTCCTTTTGTTACACTGACCCACAGCCTTGAGTTTTTGGAGGAGATGCTGGTTCTGAGTTAACCAATTTTTTTTTCTGTTTTCTGTTTGACTAACTAGAACTATCAATTCCCCCAAATTTCTGATCTTCTGGCATTGTGCTTCTGTGCCAACTCTTTGATCATCTGTTCTCTCACTTCTTTGATTCCGACCCATGGAAGAGTTGAGATCTGCAACTTACCTCTTCTCTGTCAACTTGGATTTGCCCTGCATTTTTGGAGCTTGTGCATTCTAATAAGTAAATTTCTCAATTTTGGAAAACATGAATGATTAATGCTTATCCCCACCCCTTTTTATGTATTAGAAATTGAACCTAGGGGCATTCGACCTCTGAGCTACATCCCTGGCCATTTTTATGTTTTATTTTGAAAGAGTGTCTTACTAAGTGATTCAGGGTCTTGGTAAATTGCTGAGGCTGCCCTCAAATCTGTGATTCTTCTGTCTCAGTTTCTCAAGTACTATAATTGCAGGTACATGCTACTATGCCTTGCTAATAGTTACTGACCTTCATTACTTTTAATGTGAAGAAGGTCTTGTTCCATCCAAATCATGTAATGCCAACATATAAAATTATGAATGTGTGTTTTAAAATATTTTTTTCTCTGTAACTTGCACAAGGAAGGTTGTCAGAGAATATGCTAAAGATAAAGCAAGAGGTTTGCTTGAAAATAAAAATAAAGAAATAGCACTTTATATGTTCATCCTCCTGGGTTTAAACATTTTATTTATAAATACTTATATTTAGTCAACATTTATTGAATTGAATCTGGAACTGGATAGACTTATTAAATTCAACAAATATTTACTTTGTGACACACAGCAGGCTGGGAAATATATAAAGAATATGGTAATATCCCTTGTCATAAAGTAGCTTCCATTTGGGCTGGTAGAAATTAAATTCCATAATCTTACTACCTACTTCACTCTAAAATGTTTCCTCTATAATAAAAATAACTGAAAAATCTTGCTTTCTGTATGAATCAATATTCTATCTTTTGACAGGCATATATATATATATATATGTATTTGGCTCAATATATATCATAAAAATAGATTAAATATTATCAGGTTATATATACTTTTGATACACCTATACTTAATTAAATGGAAATGTTCAGAAGAAACAAAATCTCATTCTTAACAAGGACATTGCCATATAACTCTAAGTAAGCATTTCCATAAGTAATATTATATTAGAAGAGAGAAAGCACTGTAGATGAAAATGTTAAAAGAACTCATGGAATGGGAGAAAAAATAAAAATATGACTGATATGGGCCTAGTATACATAACATATAATAAACTCCAACAACTCAACAATACAAAGTAATTCAATTAATTATGGAGAAATAATTTAAGAAAACATTTCTCCGCATATATAAATGAGAAAATTCACATTAAAATATGCTAAATGGTACTGATCATCAGGAAAATGCAAATTAAAACCACAATGAGGTGTTACTTGGCACCCACTAGTATTATAATCCAAAAGACAGACAGTACATGTTGGGGAGAATATAAAAAATGAATCTCTGAGCCGGGCGTGGTGGCGCACGCATGTAATCCCAGCATTTTGGAGGTTGAGACTAGAGAATCCGGGTTCACAGCCAGCCTCAGCTACCTAGTGAGGCACTCTGCAACTTAGTGAGATGCTGTTTCAAAATAAAGAATAACAAATAGGACTGGGGGTATGGCTCAGAGGTAGAACGCCCCTGAGTTCAACCCCCAGTACCGCGAAAAAAAAAAAAAAAAAGAATCTCTGTATATTGTAGGCAGGAATATGAAATGATCTTATTTTGAAAAACTGAAACTTGCTCAAATGGTTATTAACAGAGTTCAAATATGATACAGCAATTAAACTTCTAGAAACATATACAAACTTGAAGATGTATCTCCACTCAAAAACTTGTACAAGGATGTTCATAAGAGCCTTATTCAAAATAACCAAAAGAGTGGATATAATCCAAAAACCAATTTATTGGAAAGACATCAGCAAGGTGGCAGAATAAGAGTTCCCTGGCTCCAATTCCTTTCACTGAAATCCAACTAGTAACTATTCACAGAGAAGAATACCTTCATGAATATCTCATAAATTGAGAGTGAAGCTGAGACATTCTTCTGGACCACAGAAAATCTGTATTAGAAAAGTAAGAAGAAAAATTACACTTTGTCTTCTGCCTTATAAGACAGCACAGTGACACTGAGAAGATTTCCCTGGGCTCATGGTTTCTAGAATGGAAAAAGAGATCTGGAGACAGACATCTGGACTCTAAATCATTCTGCAACACTTCATAGAAGGTTCACTTTTGCTTTACCTCACAAGGAACACTGAGCTTATGCACAGTAACATAATCTAGGGTCAGACAGAAATAAAGAAGGGGAATGAGATAGAGTGTACACTAATAAATGTATATATTTTGGTGGTAACTTTGCATTCCAACCAGCATTGTTGCCAAACCAGAGAGAATAACCAATAACATCACTCTTCATGAAACATGGCTTTCAGGTCTGCTGGGTTCATTTACTTAGCCATCTTCTCCCAACAGGCCTCAGAGATATGAATACATATTTTCCAGATTGAGAGGGCCATGTTCTTTTCTGCATATCTCTAGCACCCTGCCGTGATATAAATGAAAGGTCAATTGGTGACTTCTCTCAGCCATAGAAGTCTGTATAAGGTTTTCACAGACCATGCGGCATGCTTGCATTCATATACATACATATATATGGAGAGAGAGAGAGAGAGAGAGAGAGAGAGAGAGAGAGAGAGAGAGAGAGAGAGGGAGAGAGAGAGAGGTATGACCATTACTAATTCAATTCGATGAGTGATCATCACAATCAATATGAAATTCCAGCCTGAAGTTCTGCTCAGGTCCAATTAGAAAGGAAAGCCTACATCTGTGCATATTTAGGGAGCACAGCTTCTGGCCTTCCCTGTCTGAATGGCCAAATAAAGGCTATAGCAACCTTAACATGTCTTGGAGTTCAGGCTGCAGCCTTGCCAGAGTACAAATTTTTAAATACTTTTCTTGGTGCACTGTGGTATCACATCATAATGTAGCTCATAGTGATGGTGACATACATGCTCACTTGGTGAGCTTTCCCCTGGATCTCTCCCCTCTCCCCCTCACCCCATACTAGATACTGAGATTGGCATTGGTCTTCTCATATATGTACACAATATCAATGGAAGTGTTTCCTTCACTCCTTCTCTCTCCACTCTCCTCTAGACCACCTCTCTAACTTCACTGGGGTTTCTCCTCCATTATCTAAAGTCTCTCTTATACCTAATTACTTCCTAGCTTCTGCATATGAGAGAAACCATATTACCCTTCACTGGTTAATCTCACTTCACATAATGTTCTCTGGCTCCATCCATTTTCCTACAAATGACATTATTTTGGTCTTCTTTATTGTTGAGTAGAATTCCATCCATTCATGTGTTGATGGACACCTAGGTTGATTCCATAATTTGGCTATTTTGAATTGTGCTGCTATAAACATGGATATGCATATATATTCTGATTTCTATAATATTCTGATTTCAGGAGTGGTATAGCTGGATCATGTGGTGGATCCATTCCTAATATTCTAAGGAATCGCCACACTTATCTCCTATAAGCGACTACACTAACTTGAAATTCCACTAACAGTGTAGAAGAGTTCCTATTTCCCCACATCCTCACCAGTATTTATTGTTGTTTGATTCGTTGATTATTACCACTCTGAATGGGATTAAATGGAATCTCAGTGTAGTTTTGATTTACATCTCCCTGGTTGCTAGTGATGTTGAACATTTTTTTTTCATATATTTATTGGCATTTGTATCTCCTTTTGTGAAATGTCTATTTAGTTCAATTTCCCAGTATCTCCTAGATTGGAAATACAACCAGCAACCCTATTCATTCAGAGGGAATTGATGAAACCATCCATTCAGAGCTTATCTGATCTATTTTAGAGCTTAGGCAGTGTTCTCATTAGACAGTACAACACAATCAACAAGCTCACCCAACTCAGATCATGGGAAACTATTCAGACCAACTAGAGAACCTGAAAGCAAAGATTTCCTTCTGGTGATTGCTAACAACTGGCCTATTTAGAATCTGAGGTTAGACTAAATAGTGAATATCTATTCTCCTCAAAAGCAATGCCAAGCCTAGAAGAATTGTTTGCCTTCTCAAAAGCACAGACAACAAGGAAAGGACACAGGATTATGAAGACTCAGGAAAATATAATGCCACTTAAAAATAATAAAGCTAAGGTAATGGACATTAAAGGAGTGAATGTTTGTGTGATGACTGACAAATAATTCAGAGGAATCCCAAAAAAACTCTGGGATATAAAAATATGCAGAATTAAAAATTAAATACAATTTTACTAAATAATACATTAAAACAGGGTGTTTGAAAAAAAGAAACAAAAATAGAAATCTTAGGAATAAAGAGTACAATTACAGAACTGAAAAATTCAATAGAAAGCTCCTGTAGCAAAATCAGTTAAGCAAAGGAAAAAGTCAGTGGTCTTGAAGACAGGACACTTGACATCATCCATCAGTGAAGAAAAACTTAAAAAGAGAATGAAGAAAGCCTATGGGAATTATGCTGCACCAGAAGTAGAACCAACACTTTCAGTAGGATAGACAAAGGAGAGGAGAGAGTAGAAGAGCCAGAAGTACATTTAACAATATAATGGCTGAAAACTTTCCACATCTGGTGAGAGATACCAGGATTCAAAGTACAGGGACCTCAGAGGCCTCTGATCAGTTTCAATGAAAAGTGGAATTCATTAAGACACATAATAATTAAACTGTCAAATATAAAAGACAATTTCTGAAAACAGCAAGAGATAAGAAACATAATCCTTACATCAAGTTGCAATATGACTATCAACAAAAACCTCGTAAATCTGGAGAGAATGGGATGATACATTCAAAATAGTGAAAAAACCTGCCAATTCAGAATAATTTTCCCAGGAAAGTTGTTTAGAAATGATGAATAAATAAAAAGTTAAGAGCTAAGGAAGTTCATCACCACTAGAACTGCCTCATAGAATTTACTGAAGGGAATTCTTTAAACTGAAATGAAAGGGCTCTAATTAATAACACAATACATATAAGAGTACAAAACTCAATTGTATAATAAATAGACATATTCAAAATAATCTGATACTAAAATTGTAGTATGTAAAGCTATTTCATCATTAGTATAAGGATTAGAAGACAGAACTATTAAAATGATTATAACTACAAAAAATTTAAGGCATAAAATTATAAAGATGTGTAAATATTGACATAGAAATCATAAAATGTACATAGCAGGGGTAAAAGTATAGAGTTCTTGTAAGTTATTAAATTTGTTGTGTTCAGTTTAAATTTTGTGTTTAAGAATAAGATGCTCTTTGCCCTTTGGCTTACTTTTTGAAAAGTTGATTACTGATTCAATTATTCAAATAGATGAAGACATACTCAGTTTGTCTATTTTTCTTTTGTGCATAAATTGTGTTTTTCAAGTAATCAGTATATTTTATGTATGTTAGCCCATTTGTGGCTATTGAGTTTTTAATAAGGCTATTTTATTATTTAATATCTATGGGAACTCTGGTGATGTCCTCTCATTTACTTTTGAGAATAATTTGTATCTTCTCTCTTTTTTCTTAGTTATTCTGATCAGTGGTTTACCAATTTTGTTAATTTTTCAAAGAACCAGATTTAGTGTCATTGGCTTTCATTAATATTTAAAAATAAACATTTCATTTTAAAATATTTTAAGGTTTTTAGAAATGTTGCAAATATGGCACAAATAGTTCCCATAGAACCCAAACTTAGTTATTATTAATATGCATTGCTAATATCATCCAAATTTATCACAATAATTATCTGATATGATACATTTATATTTGCTAAAGTCTATACTGAGATGACTTTAGTGTTTACATAATGTCCCTTTCTCTTCCAGGATTTTATATTTTGATGAGTCATATCTCCTTAGGCTTCTCTTATTTTTTAACAATTTATCAAACTTTCATTGCTTAATATAACCTTTCCATTTTTTAAAAGAACTCATCACATATTTACACAATCTTTAAACTGGATTTTTCCTGATATTTTCAAGGTGATTAAATAGAGGTTACCTTCTTGTTAAGAGTTCACAAAAATAAATATCTGTTCTCATCATATCATATCAAAGATATATATATATATTTGTATGAATTGCCATTCTTGACATTAACTGACTACCTGGACCTGGATATCATATTTTTCAGGTTTTCATTACTGAAGAAGTTACTATTTCTAGGCTTTTCATGTTGTGTGGAAGTTACTATGTGAAATTGACACCTATGGAGTCAAGAGTTATGGTCTACCTCCTTGAAAGTGGAATATCTATACAATTTATTTGAAACTTTTTTTTTGCTGTAGCTAAGATTATTATATCACATTAATGTATATCACTCTTAACTAATGAATATTTGTACTTTAAGTTATAATATGACACTACTATTCTTATTTCTCAAAATTTTACAACTTGGGCTGGACATAATGGTGCATGCCTGTGATCCCAGTACTTGGGAGGCTGAGACAGAAGGAAAGAAGTTTGGAGGCCAGCCTCAGCAATTTAGCAAGTCCCTCAGCAACTTACTGAGATCCTGTTTCAAAATAAAAAGGGCTGGTTATAGAACTCAGGGGTAGAATGCCTCTGGGTTCAGTGCCCAGTACCAAACAAAAAAAAAAATCCAGCTTGGGCCATTGAAAGGTGCTTCATTTGGTTCCTGTTTCTCTTTGATATGACTTCAATATTTGCTTACAAAACTTTCTAATATTCTAGTTCAATTAGGTATTCTATACTAGTTCGGTATATTACCTACTCTAGCTTTAGAATCAGTCATGTTTCAGTCAGCATTCTCATGGCTGTAATCCAAAACTGATCACACAACTTAGAGGAAGGAATATCTATTTGCACACAGTTCTGGAGATTTCAGAGGTTTAGTCCATGTGAGGCCAGATCTGCTGAGCTCAGGGCATGATTGTGGGAAGCAGAGGGTAGGAGAGTAAGGCTTTACTTTCACATTGTGAAGGCTAGGAACAAGAAAGAGAGGGGAGGGGGGACCATATATAAACCCAAAAGTCACATTCACAGGGACTCCTATCCAATATGGCTTCCTTTTTTTTGTTGTTGCTTTTTTTTTTTTTTTTAAGGGCTAAGGGGATATTCTAAATACAAACCATTACAAGCCATTTCTTGAGACATCCCTGATTCCTTTCATTGGATAATTGTATTAAAAAAATAAAACACTATATATGCTCATTGCTACCAGGGAGTCAGTGATTCTAAACATTCTCATTGAACACAGAAAGTAAAGGTAACTATGCATAACCCTTATATGTATCATAAACACATATATGCACATATAAAATGTATTACATCTCTATCTATATTAAGCTAAATAGGAGTTGATACTAATATCTTACTCTAATATCTAGTATCAAGTGAATCATCCTAGTTGTTCCCCTTGTTTATCTGTAATCACCTCTTTGAACAATGAGAAACCAGTCTTCTATTTGCTATTATGTATTAAATATTGAATTCCAGGATACATGTATAATGGTTCATAAGTTTTAACCTGCAACCTCTATGAAAAGTTTAATAATTAGATTACAATATTCATGTAAATTTTTTTTGCCTTTAGCATTAATAGTCTTTTCTCATTTACAAATTTCTTTCAGTAAGTATTTTTACCCAAACCCATTCATTAAGACTGTTTCATACTTTTGTATTATAGATAGGTCCTATTCTCACCATCTGCATTACATTTTGGGATACTGTAGCCTTCTAAATGATTTTTACTTGCATATATTAAGATTCATTTTTATGTTATGTCTATAAGTTTTACCACACAGTAAAACTTATGTATTCACCATTGCAGCATCATATGGTTCAGTTCGCTTTTTGCTGAAGTCTGTACCTAGGATGTCCCCAAAGGTCCATAGGTTAAATATTTGGTCCTCAAATTGGTGTTATTGAAAGGTGGTGGGACCTTTAAGAGTTGGCCTTGTGGAAGATCTTAAGTTATTGCAAGTGTTCTCTCAAAGAGGATCATGGGATCTTTAATGTCTTCTTCTCTTTGCTTACAGGTGACCATGAGGTTAACAGCTGCTTCTACCCCATGCTTCCACCAGAATGTACTGTCTTTTCAATATGAATTTAGATTTTTTAATTGTTTTATAATGTTTGAGGGTTAATTTCTTTTGGAATGCTGCATAGTCTTCCATCATATGGCACAAATAGATGTACTATTTTTTATACATTCATCTACTTAAGGATATTATGGTTAGTTTGAGGATTTGGTGATTATGAATAAACCTGCTAAAATAAGTGCATTCAGGTTGTTGTTTGGACATAAGTTCTCAGATCAATTGGATAAATACCCAGGAGTGTGATTGCTGGATAGTATTGTAAAATTGTTTAGCTCTGTAAAAGACTGCCAACCTTCTTTCTAAAGTAGCTGCACCAATTTGTATTCTCTCCAGCAATGAGTGAAAATTGTGTTGCTCTGCCTCCTGAATAGTAATTGATATTGCCGGTTTAGGAGACCCTAGCCATACTAATATGCTAGGATAATAATGGAACTATATTGCTTTAACATGCATTTTTCATTTTACTTATTAATATGCTACAATAACACAAAATATTAAATTATTAATTTAATACTTATTTTAACAATAAGAATATGAAATTTCATTCACCCTTGTCTTCTCATTCTTTAATATACTATACAATATACTATATTTCTTTATGTAGACCCAAGCTTATGACCTATATATTTTTTCTACTGCTTATAAATTATTTTCATATTTCTTATAAGGGAAGTATTATGGTAGTAAGTTTCTTCTTTTTTCATAGTCTTTATTTTTCTTTTACTTTTAATGAACACTTTCATAGTATATGTAATTCTAAGTTTGTGGGAGGGTGTCTTTCAATAGTTTGAACATTTTGCTCTAATTTATTGCTTGCTTTGCTTTGGACAAAATTCTGCTGAAATATTAGCATTATTTTTATGTGGGTAAGTTCTTTTCCTTCTGGTTTATTTGATAATTTCTACTACTAATTCTGCATAAAACCAAATAATGCTAATATTTCAATAGATTTTGATACTTATCCTGATTTGTGTTTTCTGAGCTTCCTATATCTATAGTTACATGTCTATTATTAATTTTGAAAAAATTTAGTCATTATTATTTGAAATATTCTTACCTGTTGTTTATTGTCCTTCTGAAGGTATAATTTTTATTTTATATTCCTTAATGGTGCCTGACAGTTCTTTCTATTTTATTTATTTATTTATTTATTTATTTTATCTATTTACTTATTTTTGCACTTTCAGTTTCAGAAGATTATAATGATCTGTCGTTGACTTCACCTATTCTTTCTTTTGCTGTATATATATATATATATATATATATATATATATGAACCTGCAAAAACATTCTCAATTTTAAACTTTTTAGCATAAGTTTTGAAAAGTTTAGTATTTATATTTCTCTGATTGTATTACATATTTATTTACATTTATTTTCCCATATATTTCTCAACATTACAAATAGTTATTTTAAAATATCTATGTAGGCCAGGCGTGATGGCACATGCTTGTAATCCCAGTAATTAGGAGGCTGAGACCAGAGGATCCAGGTTCGCAGACAGCCTCAGCTACCTAGTGAGGCCTTCCACAACTTAGTGAGACCCTGTTTCAAAAATAAAGAATAAAAAACATGTCTGGAGATCTAGCTCAGAGGTAGAATATCTGTGGGAATAATAAATAAATAAATAAATAAATAAATAAATAAATAAATAAATAAATAAATAAATAAAATATCTGTGTGATAAATTCAGTATCTTTGTCAGATCTTATCGTTTCCTTGTTTCTTCAGACCTATTTTTTGTCTCATTTTTTGTAATTACCTCATAATTTTTAGTTAAAAGCTGGACATGTATCTGGTAATAGAAACTGTGGTAAATAGACCTGCAACATGAGGATTTATGCTAATTTGCTTATGATTTGGCTGTGTTTAATGATTTTGGCAACATTGCCCATAGGCTTCAAACTTTTCTATTGTTATCATACCAGTTCCTGGTTTTGGGGCTACCTTATGTATGTCTCTGAGAGTCTGTGCCTTGCAGTCCTCTTGAACTCAATGTCAATGTTGTGGGGTAAGAGGGTGAAGGAAATGGAAATCCTGTAAACCTCAGATTATCAGTCTTTTAATGAATATTTGTTGTTTTGAAGCTATGTCCTTCAGAATATTTTTTTAAATTAATCCGGTCATATTGCTCATTTTCCTGCTTTCTGTTTATTTCTTAGTCATGAAATTCCCAATGTAGAACTATATCAAATTTAACTATGTTTCTCCACATATTTAGATGGAACAGGATACTTTGAAGTATGAAATTGTGGAAAATTTTCATACCCCTGCTAAGCTAAGATTTTAGAATTATACTCTGGGAGAGTTCTTTCTTCTCTGAAATAGGATTTTTCTTTAGAGACGATGTATAGATATTTCACAATGGTTACCCTATTCTGCTTCTGCCTAGGAAAATGCAAAATATTTCTTGGATCCTCACCAAGAGAAACTGGTGTTGTTACTAAAAGGAATACTAACAAATGTATGCTTGTATCTTCTAAGACTTTAATCTCCAGAAGTTTCTCATTTACAAAGTGGCGCACACTCAGACTCAAGCTGTTTCACAAATAACTGTTTTAAGTATTTTCACCACTTTATGTCTCCAGCAGTTTCTATCTCCAAAAGAAGCTATCAGTGATTGTGTATTTTTGATGTGTCTGTATGCATTTGTAGGTAGTTAGTTTGCCTTGTGATCTTAAGATTTTGATGAGTCCATACATGTATAATTTGTTCAGCTTCATTTGTTCTAAGATAGTGTATGATGATTTTGAAAAAATTTTCATGCCGAAGCTGAATCCATATGTGCATGAATTGCATTTTTAAACAATATCCTGAAGAGAAATAAATTACATATATATATATATACAGACATACATAAGTAATTTTATATATGTATATAAAATATACATATATATTTTATATAAAATATACCATATTTATGATAAAAATGACCTCATGATTTTAAATACCATTGTATAAGTGGACACAAAACTTGAACCAAAAATATATATTAAAATTAGTAAGAGAATTGAATAAATGAATGAATTAATATAATCAGTGCCATCTTTATATGCCTAAAAATAGTTAGAAATTGTGACGGATAGATATACCATTTATAATACATTTGTAACATGTATAAAATATGGAATGTTTTAGATAAAACTTAGAAGTTCACAGGAAAAATATGAAGATAACTACAAAATGTTAATTTAAGGGAAGAAACACAGAATCAAAGGCTAAATTCAGACATGTAATATATTCCTCCAAATTTCTCTATAATTAGACTAAGATAAAACATCATACTGAATGGGGGAAAAACTACAAGAATTTCCTTTAAAATCAGGAACAAGACAAGGATGCCCACTATCACCACTCCTTTTCAATATTGTGCTGGAGACTCTAGAGCTATAAGGCAAGAGAAGGAAATCAAAGGAATAATATATGTTTTCTCTCATATGTGGAAATTAGGGAGTAATTGGGATAGAAGGGATACTCTAATTAATGGAGGAGAAAATCCAGTGAAGTGAGGGAGTTGTTCCAGGGGAGGGTGTTTGGGGTGAGGGAGAATTAACAAAGGAGGTACTTCCATTGAAATACCAATGCCAATCTCAATATCATGAATGAGCCAGGGGAAAGTTTACTTACTGCTATGCATATGTGTCACTATCACTCTGAACTACATTTTGATGTGAGACTACAAGGCACCAGTAAAAGTATATATAAAAAGAAATTATAAATATGCTGAGAACTTATTGAAATATAGAAAAGAATTACCCTACAGATTATAAAGAGGACAATACAATATGTATTTAAATTGTGAGCAGAAAACTCAGAAATGCCTGCTGTATATGTATGAATTTAATATATGATTCAGGCTATATTTTAAAATAAGTGAACAAGGGTAATTCTTCAAAATATAGAATGGTAATAAACAAATAACCACATTTATAATAAGTTGATAGTCATATTTAACACTCTAAAATGAGCTACATTGCGTTAATAGAATGAAGAAAAAATTCACATCATCATTTCACCAGATTCACAGAAAAGCACATTGGATATAATTCAACACCTTTTTTTTTTTTTTTTTTTTTTTTTTTTTTTTTTTTTTTTTTTTTTTTTTTTTTTTTTTTTTTTTTTTTTTTTTTTT
>PVLC010018060.1:0-32633 GCA_004027655.1 Graphiurus murinus
TCACCATAGATGCATAGGGCAAAATGTTCCCATTTCACATCTAATAAACAGAAATAACAGCTAAGTCCCTTCTCCGCAATTCTTATGAATGAAGTCTAAAGAAAATTCTGGTTTGATTTTCACAATCAAGTTAATCTTACTGTTTCTTTACTCAAAAAACTACAAAAAGATTTTAAATTAAGGTAGATTGCCTTGGAAATTGGAAACATATGTCACCTTTTTATAGTATTAAGTTTTCGACCAAGTAGCAGAAGTCTTACTTATAAAGTTTAATGTTTCCTTTGCTATCTGAGGAAGATAGCATTTTGGATAATCCATAGAAGATAACCCATTTTGGGTTGTGTAAGGGGTAGAATGAGTTTTAAAGTGAGATTTATTTTACTTTAAAATATAATAGCACCAGATTTGTTTTCACTGTAGTCCTTTCAAACACCTTCTCAATTAAATAATACATTTTGTTACAGGGAACTGAATGTGAGCTCAGCTATATATAACAAATATAATAATTAAAATGAAAAGACTACTTCACCATGAATTGTATATTTTATTGTTATCTGATATATACTGATTTTAAACATCATCAAAATGTGATCAATCTTTAATTAGTATATTGAGGGATAATCAACTTTATCAACTATAACTATCTAAAATAAGCGAAAAATGATAACTATCATCTTACCACAATGAAGCCCAGAAAACTGTCTCTATTTAGTGGTCTCCTCAAGATTTTAAAAAGAGTTTTATTTAGAAATGCTAATTCCCATCAAACTGAGGAGAAATATATGCATGCATATACTAATAAATACATATACATATGTATGTGTATAATAGAGTCATGTTTCAATCCTGCTTTTCTCTATAATCTTGCTGCACCAAAAAACCATATAGATAGGAGTAAGGACATCAAAATTAGTTATAGATCACCGAAATGTTCAAGTTTTTTTTAGTTTTCCTGAACATTATTGGTCTAGCTCTACCTTGTTAAACTTAACTGCAGAGCATCTTGATTTACACAAAACTAGGAGAGGGGTGGGCTTCAATCCCTGTGGGGTTTTCGGAATGCCCCCAAATGATACCATTGTCTAAATACCAACTTGTGAAGATGAAATGGCAGCTGGGACAGCTGCCTAGAGTGCATTTGATCCAAGGGAGTCTGTGGCATTTGATATTCCTGACCACACCTTTCCTCTTGATATGCCCTTCTCCTTGGTTTCCATAACAGCATTCCTGCATGCTTTTACGCTATGCTTCCCAATCTCCTGGATGCTTTTATTCCATTTCTTTATTTCTCTTTCTTTACCCTAGAACTTAAGTGTTGCTGTTGTACAGGGCCCTCTACAATACACTTTCCTGTCTGTTAATGTCTGTCTACCAACAATTACATCATTAGATCTCTTTTAGGCAAGGCACCGGGGAGAATGGGAAGTGGGATAGCATAGACTGCCCTCATGATGAATTCATTGTGTGGCCAGCCAACTAGAAAATCAAGCTCATCTCAGGCTCCTATCATATCAGAATCTTTATATATGCACC
This sequence comes from Graphiurus murinus, assembly GCA_004027655.1. Taxonomy (NCBI): domain Eukaryota; kingdom Metazoa; phylum Chordata; class Mammalia; order Rodentia; family Gliridae; genus Graphiurus; species Graphiurus murinus. The sequence goes on from PVLC010018060.1 coordinate 1,534, forward strand.
ATAGCGATCTAAAGTGATTAGATCTGAGAACAGAACTACACAGTATGATTATGTTCTTAGAAACAAATACAAGGCTATCTAACCATGCATTTCCCCATTATTACAGATGCAGACATGTACATTCCCTGTGATAATCTGGGGAATTTTTTACTCCATTGTAAAAATCTCCAAAGGTATGTAAAAGGAAACTCTAGGGGAAAAAACTTGGGATTTTGGATTTACACACACTCAGTCTTCTTGAACATCACATTTTTTTATATATATATATTTTTATTCCCTCTCACTGAACATGAGAGTGAATAAATTTTACTGTACTATTTTACCTCCTTGCAGTGTAACAGATGCATAAATTGCCTATTCAAATATCTTAAATCCAGTTGATATTTTTTAGGTTGCATCTTCTCTGAGAATTTGCAGTACTTGTATATGAGGACATGTCAGGGCACCAACACAATTTTAGTGATACACAAACACACATATACACATGCACACTGAGCATAAAGAATTATTGTTACATGCTTCTTTATTAATTTAAAAGTAAATGTTCATACTGCAATTGATAATTTTCTAATTCTACTTATAGAGAACACACATCTTAGTGTACTACAGGAAACAAAATACTTAAGGTTTTTAAATTTTAAAATATCCTGTGATTTCTAATTATGACCTATGTTACAGTTTAAATTTAGATATTAATTTTAGTGATATTTAAAATTATATTTTATAATTCCCAAGTAGAAACAAATCATGGATGACTAAGTGATTATTTGTGGTTGGCAAAATCTGAGTAGAGACAACTACATTCTTATTGGTAGTCACAAACATACAGGTTATTTCATTAATATCCAGTGATTCTTGCAGTTAGTGTATCCTGGAAAGAAACCAGCAAGCCTCTGAATGTTATATTCCATAAGAGTTGTAAATATACAATAATGTCAGGTAATTACACATGCGCTATTTTTGCTCTTTACTAATTTTCAGATAAAATAAGATATGATTAAGGCTATTATTCAAAATATATGGCTTGCTTCAATGAAAGTTTTCTAATTAATTAAATATATATAAAATATTGTTTTTTATCCTTTTAGCTGAAAGAAGCCAAAGAAGAAAAAAATATTCATAATTTAGCCCAAGGAAATGTCCCAACAAATAAAAAGATCTACATCGAATCTTCAACTCATGCATTCAGCCTATACTGGCATGAAGGAGAGAAGCTTACATGATTTTGAGTGAATACTGATAAGTAAATCATGTACCAAAAAAAAAAAAAAGAACAGAATGGCCTAAATTGTTTCTGAAGAGCAAGCATGGGTAGCAATTTAAAGAGGGTGGTCAGGACAGGCATCAAAGGGAATGTGACATTATCAACACCAACACCCCAACAAATGTGGGTACTCAGAGAATTACGAGCCATACACTCAGAAAAACCTGGTACCACTCTTCCCCATTTGGATTGTTTCGCGGTTTTAAGAGAATTGTGCTGAGACAAGCAAAATAGCTTAATGATGGAATAGGGACACTGAAAACTGAAAGAGATTTCATAATTACTCCATCTCATTTCTCATCTTACTGATTTTTAAATTATCTTGCTTTTAAATCCATGAGATAATATTTACATATTGAAATGTTCACAAAACTTTGAAACATATGGAACAAAAAGACATAAACCCACCACATCCTTCTTGTCACCCAAGAAAATAACCACTGTTATCACTTTTTTATTGTGTATCCTTCTAGACTTTTTAATATTTTTCTTCCTTATCTGTATCTTTACCTTGATCATCTCTATTAATATCTCTCTCAACTTTTTCATCCTACAGAGGGCAAAACAAAGGTGCTGGGAATTTAAGTGACTTGTCCCAAGCATGTAGCTAGACAGAAACTGAATGAGATCTAGACCAATATGTCTAGCACAAGCTTCTTCAAGTTTCCCCTACACCGCCATGAATTTCTCATCTCTTTACTAGATGGCCAATTTTCACCATTCTACTCTCTAAAAGCACATACATTTTCATAGAAATTTTGATGAACTATTAAAGGCAGTCATGCTATAGAAAAGAGAGCTTTGACAAAATTTAAATGGCTGGGGGTCACACCAGACTAGGCAGGATGATGTTTAGATTCTGGTATTGTGGCCTTAGAGTGAGAGAATAAGACTAGAGCCAAAAGCATGTAAGGTTGAAATATGCCAACTTTAAAATTCTACACAAAGCCAAGTCAGAAAGCTAGAGGACACAATACTCTTTCTCTTCCGTCTCCTTCCTCACATGGTTTGGTGTTTCTTAAACCCAGAAGTCCATCCAGTAGCATTAGTACTATGCCTAAGTATATTTCAGAGCTAAAATCAGTTTTATAGGGTATAAAACACTCAGGCCTGAAGATACCTAGGTTCAAATCCCATCACATTTATTTCATTATCTCTAATACAGGATAATTATAACTGTCTGAAAGTTCTATAATACAACTCAAATAATATTATATGTATAATTATACACACATACATAGATATAGATAGACATACTTATAGATCAGGCCAGAAATTAGAAATAAAAATATTTTCAAAAATTATATTTCAGTAAATATTTCCTCCATTCCACTCTAAATTTGAAAAAAATCAAAATAATTATTACATTTCTAGTTGCCTTTGCTACTACCTAACAAATTGTTTCAGTTTGACATGATATAACATAGATTATATATGTGTATATCTTTACATACCTTGTAAATAAGTAAATGTATATATATATATATTTGATGATTATTATGATAATGAAATTATTACTTGTGGTTTTAGATACATCTTTGAATGTGTTTTATTCAATATGGGACCACTATCAAGAATCTATCCCACAATAACAGTACATCAGGGTTTCTAGAGGGCACTGTTGATACCTCGCACCATGTAAATATTTGCAGTGGAGGGCTTTCTTGGGCATGTAGGACATTTAGTAGCATCCCTGGCCTTTCCCACTAGATGCCAGTAGCACACACACAGTTCCATCCCAACCATGACAATTAAAAAATGTCTCCAGACATTGCCAAATGTCTCCTGGGGGCAAAACCACCCTAGGTTGAAAGCCACTGTAAGGCACTTTAAATAACACCATAAAGAGTCTAACTGCTTAAACTAGTGTTACTTATGTAAAATCTGTATTAAGAGAACAACAGAGACACTCATAAAAAACAATTTCAACTGGGATTTGTAACATTTGAAAAAAAAAAATCATTTTTTCCTCCTCAGTTCAGACAAAAAGCAACTCCAGAAGTTAAAGCAAAACATCCTGATTAGATTAGCACCAACTTCACTGGTGGCCAGAATTGACTCCCTAACAGGGTGGAACAAGAAAAGAAAGTTACTTGTCTCTTCAGGGCTGACTGCCTGCAACAGCCTTTATTTGGGCAGTAGCCTGAAGCAACCCATCCTTTCTTGGAACCATGATTGTTGTAAGTTTATTGTTTTCCTTTGTGGAACCCCAAAGGACACAATGTTTATTGTTCATTTCCTCTACACAGTGTCTGTCTATCCAGTATAAGTAATGACGGGTCCAAACATGGGTTTGGCAACCTCTAGCCTCCAGGCTCAATCCCATAGGGATAGTATTGGTGAATGCCAGGCCTGGCTTGAAGTTTAACAATTCCCTTGGCCATGTGTCATAACATATGTGGTTTAACCAGATGCTGGGAGTTACTTCCAGACACCCAGTCCTTCCCTGGACTGGAGGGACAACACAGCCACAGGGCTGGCTTCTCCCCTTCTTGAAGTCCATGAAGATCCTGCCCTTAGCAGGCTATCAATGATTCTGCACTGGGGACCTCAAAACTGTATGCTGCCCAAGGATCATGGCTTTGTCATAGAGCAGGTGCTATAAAAGTACACTGTGACTTTGGTCTCACATGGACACTGCCTATCCGTGTCCCATTACAACATGCCAGCCCTACTTTTTGAGTCTTCTAATGCAATATTTGAGCAAAATCCAATGATTACCTACATCACAGTTTTTGCTTCTATTTTCACATGCTGAATAAATTGACAAAAATCCTGTCCGTTGTATCCTATCCACTTGGGTCATATAGAGGTTCCACACTACCATGATTAATTATTGTAAGTGATAGAGGAATGAAGATGAGATCATTGAAGCTTCACCATCTCTAAAATTCTTGAGCTTTTCTCCTCTAGTCCTGTCTAACTTTTGCCCAATTCTGAAGTTGAACTATCAGATGATAGAACGAGATGGTCATATCACCAACATGCTCTGTTGGTGTCAAGGCCACAGAACCAGTCCACAGACCAAGCTAAGGAATGTGAGTCCCTAGGACCATCCCGTGTGTCTGGCTCCAGGCCTCAAAATATCAGCAACAAGCATCCAGTTGGCAACTCTGTCTTTTAGACATGCTCATAAACACACACCTATATATACCCACATATCACATTTCCCTGCCCAATGAGGTAAGGTTGCTTTTTTTTGCCCTAAGTCTCAAGTAATAATCTAAACTATGGTAGGCTAAAATGTCATCCAGCTTATGGTCATATCCACAAGTGCTTTCTTAAGAGGTTTCCTGACACCATGGCTTCCAATTTTAGTATTTTTAAATCTGCTTGCACATTAAACCTCTGGTATTAAAAGCAAGTGTGAAGATAAAACAGAAACATGCTCTGCCCATGAACAAGGAGATTGTTAAGCTTGTTTCAGTGTCAAAATGTCATCTACGCTGGTCTATATTTTTTTAATTCTCTGGGAAAAAAAACGTGTTTTTCTTCATCTGTTAAAAATTTAAAGTGAATTGAAAACTCTTTGGAAATGTAACCCCTCTGTGATTGACGTTGACAAGCACACATACCTTGAAAGCTCCCCTGTAATGTTTATGCTTAATAAAAACAAATACTGTGGCATCTGAGAGTAGCCTAGTCAGCCATGCAGCTTTCTACCTGGCATCTTGCAAATTAATCTGGGTGTTTATGCTGTAGATCATTCATGATGAACATATTGCTATAGCAACATGCATTTCTTCCTTTTTTTTTTTTTTGCCTGCTAATTACACTAGCATCACCATCAGCTACTAAATCTTTGAATTCCTAATGAATGTATGTGAAAAGCAATGTCTTGATAACACTCTTTCAATATGTCCTCATTTACCAAGTAAGGAAAGAAAAGATGCATGTAATTTGAGTATTTTCAATTTATTGTTAAAACTTGTCAATTAATGTTAATCCATACTCAAATTTGAACATGCTGAAGGATTTGGGAGGTGTCTCTGTAGAACATGTATCTCAAAAGAGAGAGAACAGAGTGATCCTGTGGAAAATCCTTTCCTCCAGTGCCTGTTACCACACCATCTTCACCATGTGGATCTAAGTCAAATTAGCATTTGACAACCAAAAAACACTATTTAAACCAATGATCTTAGGTTTCTATAGCTCAACCACCAACACTAAATATTCAAATCTGTTTAAATGAACCCTTTTGGCTGAGAATCTAATGAAAAGGTACAGACATTTTAGTTGATAAGCAGTATGTAAGTAAGAAAATTGTTCATCAACACTAAAGGTGAAGTCCTATTCCAAGTAATTCCCCAAACCATGGCATCTTGAAAAGGTTCTATTTAAGCTGTCTCAGTTGCACAGTGATATGTCAGGAAAAGCTTTTATTCTTTCGGATAATCATAGTTCTATTTAGGTCACCAGAGCAGATATTTCCTAGTCATCTACTGATATGTTATAAATGCCTACTCCAAAGATGTCTAAACAGCCAAGCTGATTAGACCCAAAGCCAAGATGAAAGCAGCTGAAAATGTCTGAGATGATCCAAGGAAGGGGAAAACAGAGACCTTTACCTACTCAAACACATACTTGACTGTCAGGGGAAAGCAAATGAGGAACTATGGTTGAGAAAAAGATAGCAAGAGCCCCCTAGCAAAACAAACTACTTCAATAAAATGTGACCATTCAATGGCTAATTCAGCCAGATTGTCCTTGCACAATTTCCTTTTCTATTTCTTACCTATTGTAAGTTAAACTATGAAAAGGGCTGAGGGGTGAAACTCAGTGGAAGAAGTGAAGTGAAATGATGAGTATAGAGAAGGTAAAGAAGGAATCAAGCTCCTGGGGCTTATCTATACTACCCAGTATTCTAATTTCAATTTTCCTTTTTTCTAGGCTTGAAAATTTTTGATGTATTATTACCCATTTTTGTGAGAATTACAAGTCTGAGAAACTGTTTTCATGTCTTCCAATGTTCATGTGCAGAAATGCAAAGAAGGGATGAGGTTAAATGGAAATCTATATTGATGATAAAAACAGCACTAGCTAGCATGTTTTAATCAAACTCTCTGAGAAGTACTTGTCCCACATGACTTTATCTATAAAATAATTCTGTGATGTAGGAATAATTAGCTTTGTCCATTTACTAGGACACAAGTCAGAGAGGTTGCAGAGTTTGTTGCACAGTTCACAAAGAACTCAAGTAGGGTTTAAACTCAGTCCTTTAGTCAACAAACTCAGGCTCCTTAAAAGATGTTAAGTAAGACAAGAACAGATATAAAGAAGTGTGTGTGTGTGTGTGTGTGTGTGTGTGTGTGTGTGTATGTGTGTGTGTGTTACTGGGAATTGAACTGGGGGAGGATGACTCTACCACTGAACTATACTTTCAGCCCTTTTTATTTATTTACTATTTTTTTGTTTTTTGAGATAAGATCTTGCTAAACTGTCCAGACTAGCCTCAATCTTGCAATCCTCCTGTCTCAGCCTCCCAAGTACTGGGATTACAGGTGTGTACCACCATCCCCAGTTCTAAAGGAGATTCGAAGAAGAAAAATTGTAAAATGAAACAGAAGCAAAGTTCACTCTAGCAAACATGAAGGAAGAGCCAAAATATCCCTTTGGGTGTGTCTACTTAACAGCTCATGTCTGAATACTGTGCCTTTTCATTTTTTTTTTAGTATGCTTTATTTTTAGAGCAGTCTTAGATGTACTTCCACACAACCCCATTCTTGCCACTGTAGCTGTCTCTTTATGCCTTTCAGAAATACTGAACTGAGAAGTGGTGTGTGACCCTCACCAAGTCCTGCACTTCCTTGACTCATCCCTGCCTTCATGGCCTTTTCCTCCCTACACACTCTGAGAATGCTCCGTATAAGGAAAAACTCTCTTCTCTTTATCACCACTTGGAGAGACTTCTCTGAATCTATCAGGGACTTGAGAACCCTAGGCCTAGAGTTATGTAATATGCAAAATGTCTTAGTTTAAATTTCACTACAAAAAAAATTTATTTTTGTATGAAAGAACATATATGTATATCATCAGCCAGTGTATTGAAATGTGCATAATATTGAAGTGAATATTTGTGTATGTATTCATCTTAAAAATAGAATATTACTAGTAGTTTTACTGGTCTAAAAAACATTCCTTGCCCCCACTTTCCAAAACTTTCTTGCCTAAATTTTTAGTTATAATTTGTTTATGTTTTTAAGCACTTATGCATATCTAAAAGTATTAAGTTAGGCATGGTTTTGAACTTTATTAAATACTTACATACTGAATGTTTTGTCCTAAACAGTATTTTTCTTCCCTCGACATGATGTTTGTGAGATTTAGCCATGTTGATATAGACCATTCATTTCTACTTTGGTATGACATTCCATCCTATAAATAGTTTATAACATATTTTATAATTTTTCTATTTGGGTGTTTCCCATCTTTGCTATATGAAACAATGGTTTGAATTATGAACATTTTTGTGAATGGTTTTCTCTGGAATATGTACCTATTTGGAGATGCTAAGTCACACATTCATCTTCAGCTTTGCTGGACAATACAACCTTTTATTTTCCAAATCTCTTGAACCGATTTATATTCCTACTGACAGGATCTAAGAGTTTATGTTTTGAAACATTCCAAAATTGCAATGACTGAACTTCCTAGAGACAAGCTTAAGTCAGAAAAATAAACCTGCTTACAGATCATTTTTTTAGAAGAAAATAGGCCTATAAAATTCACCTTAAAAAAAAACAAACATATTAAAATGTAAAGTATCTTTTATCAGTGAATAAGATATTCAATAGGAAATCATGTTTAAGTGAAGATTTCCAAAATGATAGCTAAGTGATTCTATTTTATTAATTTGATACAAAATTGTGATAACAAATAAACACAGGTAAATGTGGCAGACACATCTAAGATGATCCCAATGATTTATGCTCCTCTAAAATCCCCTTCCCTTGAGTGTGAGTAGAAACTGTCACTTGTTTCTAACCAATAGAAGATGGTAAGGTGACAGGATTTTATCCCCATGACTTTGTTACATTATGCAAATCTCCATCTTAGCAATCAGAAAGACAGGTACTCTTTGCTAGCCTTAAAGAAACAAACAGCCATGCTGTCAAGAGGACCATGCGACCAAGAACTTCCAGGTAGCTTCTAAAAGCTGAAAGCCTCAGCACTATATCCTTATAAAACAGAATGCTGCCAAAATAAGTGATGTTAGAAGAGGATCTGAAGTTTGAAGTTACAAGCTGGCTGCCATCTAAACTGTAGCCTTGGGAGATACGAAGCAAAGAATCTAAGGTATGCCCAGCCTCCTCTGATACCACAAGAACTGTGTGATAGTAAATGCATGCAGGTTTAGGGTGTGTGTGTATGTGTGTGTGTGTGTGTGTGTGTTGCTTGGTATTGAACCTAGAGGGGAGTTCTCTACTGCCAGCCCTGTTTTATTTTATTTTTTGAAACAAGGTTTCCCTAAACTACACTATGCTGGCCTCAAATCTGAGATTCTCCTGCCTCAGCCACCCAAGTATTGGGATTATAGGCATATACCACCACACCCAGCTACATGGTGCTTTGTGTGTGTGTGTGTGTGTGTGTGTGTGTGTGTGTGTGTGTATGTGTGTTACTACAGATTAAACCCAGAGGCATTCTACTGCCAAGCTACACCCCAAGCCCTACTTTATTTTTATTTTGAAACAGAGTCTTGCTAAGTTGATAAGAGTCTCACTACTTGCTGAGGCTGTTCTGGAACCAGTGATCTTCCAGTCTCAGATTCCCAAACATTAGGATTACAGGCATGCACCATCACATCCAGCTATACGAGTGTTCTTTTTAAGCCACTATGTTTGTTAGGCATGTAATAGAGGCAGAATCCAGAAAAGATCTGCAATAATTTATAAGCAAAACATTCAATACTTGTTATTTTTGGTACATGGAGTTCAGTAGAAATAGTTGAAGTGAGAAGGAAGAGGTAATTAATCTGGAGAATGGAGCATTCAGACTAAGTTGCTTGCTGTTGGGCTACTGTGCATCCTACAGAGTCCCATGCTGCCCTAAGGATGACAGGACATGATGATGTTGGTGTGAGTGTAAGTGGGTTGGAGAGAAAAATATGAGGGAAAATGACTTAAGATGGAAATCTATTATTTTTATTACTTTATTACTTAACTCTAAATTCATGATGTATGTCCATGTAAGTAATTTATCAAAGAAAATGTAAAAAGGATAAATATTTTTTTTCCAGCCCATCTAATGGTCTTGGCAGAAACAATTTCTGGCTCCATGGCTAGAATGAGATTCCAAGGAAATGTTAGAATTTTACTTTTTTAAATATGGTGGGAGAAAAAATTAAGGATGTATGTGCTTGTGAAATGTGCAGGAGAATATACAATGGAAACATATACCAGGTAGGTAGGATTATAAGATGGGCACATTTTAAATGTCTTCTTTATGTGTTTTTGTGTTATTTAGCCTATAAAACTAGCATGAGTCCCACTTTTAATTAAAAATTATGCAAATAGACTTTTAAAAAGAGCTCTATACCTAATGAGAAGGGACATTAGATATAGAAATGAGTTGTTTGTTTTTTTGAATATCAGGAATTTTCCCTTTCAGAAAGGGGACCCATGCCTGAAACTTTTTATTAAAGGAAAAATCACTTACAAAGCTATACAGAGGAAGACTTTTTTTAAGTTTTTTTTTTTTTTTTAGAAAATTTGTAAAAGAAAATTGCTTCCTAGCTGAGACCATGAATGGCAAGTAGCAGCTGAGAATGAATTTTTAATACTTAGTTAAAATCCTTGATAATAGAGGTTTATTATACACGTGTTAACAAATCCTCAATTATACCCATGTTTGCAACAAGTCCAACTGCATTATCCCAGTGGTTCAGCACCTTATGTATATATTATGTCTATCTGATTCAATTAGGCCTCCCACCTAATCAATACTGAAAAGTCTAAAACAATTAGCTTCCTTTCCACACTCTCAAAGTTGGTCAGAGAGTAGCTTAGAAATCTTTATTCTTGATAATTGGAATTGTATGGCCTGCCAGTACCCAAGAGGTTTCCAACATGGTCTGTACAATAGTTATCATTGTGTAATTTAAGTTCATTCATGTTCATGTTGCTGTTTGAGGGGTGGAAAATAATCCAAAGTGCTCTTTTAAGAATACTAAATGAGAAAACTCACATTTTCAACTTTTTGAGGCAACAAGACCTATTCCAAACATTAGAAAATGATTAAAATATCTCTGTACTCCCTTTTGAGAAAATTAGAAAGTAGACATGCCAGTTGTTTTATTTCTTTACTGAATCCAACTATGGTTTGATTGAACCGGGCTTTGCATTGTTCTGTTTTTGGCCGAAAAGCCACTTGCTTCAAATTTGCTTTTACCATATAAGCAAATATAACCATTCAAATATTTAAATATGAATAAAATCTCATTAAATATCTGTACTGAAAACCATAGTCCCTTTTTAATGAAAATGCAAAATCCCAAGGATGCCTTATTTAGAGACTGCCTGAAATGTGCCCCTCCAAAATGTGATTTGAATTTGCATTAGAGAAAGCTCATCACAGGACAGCTTTTGTCAACTAGCATCTTCTTTGCACCAATGATGCACCATTTAAGGAAGCAGAACAAGCTTATCCCAGAAGCCCAGGTTGAGATTTAGGTCAGGGCTGCAGAGGCAGGGAGCACTAGCTGAGGGGTCAGAGACCCAGGCATGCATGCAGACCGTTGTGAGGCTTCAGGCAAGACACTCTACCCACCGGAAGGCACCTCTCCTCATTAGTTGGATGCAGATGTAAAAACTTCAATTATTTATCTCAAAGGAATATAAGAGGGCTCAAATACAATAACAAAATTAGGGTCATCCTTATCTATCCTCCTGATCCTTCATGTTCAGTTATCTACTAGAATTTATCATGTGCTATTGTATTTTAGACTATTTATTTGCCTTTCTTCCCAAAAGACTTCATGTTCTTGAACAGATTCTGTGCTTTTTTTCCCTTTATATCTCATTTATTGTAGGATCACAAAACATGCTTGGGGCTTGAAATATCAAATGACTGAAACTGCTTTTAGGAAGTAAAACATCACATAAATACAAAGTGTTTGGTATGATTTTGCATTAGTATTGACAACAAGATTTATCCTAAAATAAAAATCCTTTATGAGGTAGTTACTTCACTCTGAAGGGCGTTATGTTCTAAATTGATGGGATTTATATTTCTCTCTGAATTTAATGTTTTGACTACGGCCATCATCTACTAAACCTTGGCTTCCTAGTAGACAAATTCCTTAAATAATTCTGATTGAGTGTATGTGTGTGGGAGAGTATGTCCCCATTTCACATTCAATGAAGTGAAATCAGTGGTGGATTTGTATGTTAAAATAATTATTAAACTTTCTAAATAAGTTCCTATAAATACACCCACAAGGTCACTGCATTTAAAGGACAGTTTGTACAAACATTTTCCATGGACTCTTTATTTCCAAATTGTTTTTAAAACAATGAAGAAGGAAGGAAGGAAGGATTGAAAGAGAGAGAGAAAAAGGAAACTAACAATAATCCCACATCTCCAACAAGAGTTGTGACAAAACTCACTCTTTTTCTTTCATTTTATATATACTAATAATGTTTTCTGCCTCCCTCATTTTAGAATAATAAAAATTATCAGTTTTAGCTGGGTAGAAATCATGAAAGCCATTGGCCAGGACCTATTCATTTATGCAGCCATTCAATAGTATCTAAGACTATAGAAAGACCAACAAGACAAAATAAAAAGTGAATAGATGTGGATAAAATTATTCCATTTTAGAAATAAATAAAATTTCCTCAGCAGATTGAACAGTTTTTAGGTTAAAAATTGGATTGAGTAAAATAATTATTTTATAGCATTAGTGCCTGGTACATAGTAAGTAGTTAACAAATAAAAAAAATATGATTAGACAATATAGTGACCAAGAAATATGTTTGAAAATACATGGCTTTGTTCCCAACTCCATGTCTTAGTATTTAAAGTGAAGCCTTAATTTAACATTTTAAGTTATTCATTTTCCTTTTTATTTTGTTTCTGTGATCTGCTATATGCCATCTTCCATCAGGAGTTCTTTGCTGTATCATGGTGCAAGTGAGAAGCTGAAGAAGGAGAATTCAAATGACTTAAATAGGATGAAATGGTAAATTCCTGACAGAGTTTAACTCAGCACTCTTCTATTTAGTTCCCCATTAATTCGTGTTCCACTGGAAATCTGTGTGTGTGTGATATTTTAAAGTTGATACACTAATCTTGATGGGGGAAAACACATGTCAATCATATTTAATAAAATTAGATTGCTTTCCATTAAAGGATTAATTTTTAAAATAAGTTTTTAGATTTAATATTAAAATATGGAAAACTGGAATATACATGATAAAACAATGATATTTAGAAAATCCATTTTTTGAAACTTCCAAAACTTATATACAATTAATTTGAAGTTGCTAACATTTCTTGATACTTTAGAAAAAAGTCAATAGAGTAGAGAAGAGACTGGTAGGAAAATCAATTGTGTAGAAAAGAAAAGAGTAGGTACAGCTAATTCATTAAAGTACCTGAAATATGAGTGTTCTAACATTTTAGCACGAAGAACTTCCATCTTTAAATATTTTTCATCAAGGACCTATGTCTTGAAAGATCTACATTATGACATGAATTACATTTAATACATTTTAATATACTTTTATTGGTGCATTGTAATCATACATCATAGTGAGGTTGAAAGTGATACAAACATACATTCACACTGCACTTCGTGTGTTTCTCTCTGGATCCCCCTTTGCCTCCCCTCCTCATTCATGTGAGTGAGATTGGTAGTGATAGCTTCACATATGGACATAGTACTATTTAAACTGTTTCCTTCATCAATTCTTTTTCTCCTTCCCAATTTTTTTAAAATAATATGAGCTACATCTTACAATAGTGAACTGATACAATTCCAGGCAAAAGTGATGACTCTGATTATCCCCATAGCCTAATCAAGTGTAAATGTATACTTCCTCTTAGGATTATTGAAATAATCAAAAGACTTCCATCAATGCCACCACTACTATCAGCTCACTCTAGCATCTTTAAGATTGATCCTGTGAATAATTAAATTAGGTTTCCAAAATAACTTTAATGTCCATAACTCTTTCCCATTTTGAATCCTTGTAACATGAAGAACTGTAGATGAATTCATCTCTTCTCCTCTTTTTGGACCTCAATCAATCAAGACGTCCTGGTAACTCTACACCACAGAATACATCCAATTCACCCATTTACTTCTGTCGCTTCTCTTACTTTTGCTGATCAGGGCACCGATATCTTTCTCATGGACCACCATGTCAACTTGTTGGCCTTTGGAAGCTGATAAAAACTCACTACCTCTCCCTAAAATTCATTTTCCACAAAGAATTTGGATTTTCCGTTTTAATGTAAATCAGATCATTCTGTTCATTTCTTTAAAGTTCTTCAGTGACTTCTTGTTTTACTTAATATAAACCCCATAATCTTGTCATGATTCTATAGTGACTAGATCCTTCCCTTCTTCAAGTTTACTCAAATCGCTCCTTCCTAGACACTGGTCATTAGCTTCATTGTACTTTTTTACTTTCTTCAAATAGGTTAAATGCATTCCTTGGATGTGCTGTCAATGTCCCCTGAGATTCCCTCCTCTTTGACATACCTGTAGCTGGCTTCTTCTCACCATTTGTATTGTACTTCAAATGGCACCTATTCATCACGGCTTTCTCTATGTCACAACTTGTCACACGCCTTGCCTTTTATGATCTTCTACTATATTATATTGTTTCATTTTCTATTAACATTTGTCACTTCCTGAAGCCATCATATTCATTTACTGGCCCATATCCCTCAATTATAATGTAAGCTTTCCCATGATGGGGACGGTACACAGTCATCATTCAATAAACAGTTCTTCCACAGATGAATGGATGTGATAAGCTGATAGTTAAATAATTGAACCTATTTGGGAACATGTTTGATCTCCTCCATTTTATATTTCTTCATTTTTTCTTTTTCTTATACATGGTAGATAATCAATGTGGATGAATAAATTAAAAATCTATAATATTTTTAATTTCATCAGAGACTTTGGTGCTAGACACAATTACATACTCTAGATTGTTATGAGAAACAGAGTTTGTATGTGAAGGACAAAAAGAAGGACTAAGAATAAATCCTCGCCTTCTATTTGGAGAACTGCATGAAAAAAATCTATAATCAAAAACAAGGCAAACTTAATGCAACTGGAGGATGAAAACTAAGATCTAGAAAGGTGACTATGACAATGGGCAGGAGACTGAGGAACATGCAGATATGCAAGGGGAAAAGAGTCAAAGGTAGGGAAGATTGGCATGGCAACTGATGAAGGAAACAGTTCAAATAATGCTACATCCACATATGAAGGTATCACTCCAAACTCACTAACATGTATGGGGAAGGGCAGAGGAGCAGTTGGAATGCAGAAGGAAACATGCCAAAAGCTGTGTGTTTGTAAAACTTTGACTCTCACTATGTTGTGTAATTATAATGTACCAATAAAAGTATAAAAATAGAGACACACATTACAAATAAAAAAAAACAGATGAGTAAGTGATGAATTATCCTTTTGCTTAGATGTAATTTCTTTTTGCTTAGATGCTTTCAATGTGTTGATTAGGGGACCTTAAAACACCCCTACTTTCCCATTAGTGAATCTTTTACAATGAATAGTGGTTACCAGTTTACCTATTTGATTTCTTTATTGTCTTTAAGCTGTAAAGAGGCAACACTATTGATATCATTTTATCCTTGGGGCCTGGCAAGGTACATACATGATGAAAAAAGCTCAGTAAATAATTTTAGAAAGAAAGAAGAAAAAAAAAAAAGGAGACAGGCGTGGTGGTGCACTCTTGTAATCCCAGCATTTGGAAGGCTGAGACGGGAGGATCTGGGTTTGCCGTCAGCCTCAGCTATCTAGTGAGGCCCTCTGCAATTTAGTGAGACCCTGTTTCAAAATAAAGAA
Source organism: Graphiurus murinus (assembly GCA_004027655.1). Classification (NCBI taxonomy): domain Eukaryota; kingdom Metazoa; phylum Chordata; class Mammalia; order Rodentia; family Gliridae; genus Graphiurus; species Graphiurus murinus. Next base: position 16,848 of record PVLC010018060.1, read on the forward strand.
TAAAAAATAGGGCAGGGGATATAGCTCAGAAGTAGAATGCCCCTGAGCCCTGAGTTCAATCCCCAGTACCACAAAAAAAAAAAAAAAAAAAAAAAGGGAGAGATGACAGGAGGAGAGAAGCACAGAAAGGACCCACAGAAAGAGGACAGAGGGAATGTGAGCCAGCCCCCTACCCGGCCCACTATACAGTGAAGTGGGCAGCCTCTACTTTGCTGCCCATCATTTGAAAATCTGGATATGGTTCATCAAGTGAATATATTTGGCAGAATACACTATTAGCAGCACATCAAATACACTATATTCATAGTAACAAAAATAAAGCCAGTTTCAACAGTTGTATTTATAGGTTATATCTTTTGCAGGCTTTAATTGAAGAAACATTTTAAACATTTATCCAGATTTCAAAAGCATGTATTAGTCATTGATTTAATATACTCTTATACATGTGTTCAATATTTAGGCAATTTACTATTTTTATCTTAATTAAGAGTTGTCTTTTTAACTTGCAGCAAGCTAAATCACATGTAGTGCCATAGTCAGAACTCCAAATTCTCAACTCCATTTGTTTAACCTGGTAGGTCTTTATTGTCAAAGCCATCCTGTGATGAAAGCATTTAAAAGTCTGAATATATATGATGCTTTGTTTAAAATTATCCATATATTTAATGCTTGAATCATAAGCAAAGAATGAAATAAGAACTTTTAATCTGATGTATACTCTTTTATTTTGTATCAGGACAGGTTTCTCAAAAGCACTAAATTATACCTCTACATAAAATAGCTTGTTTTATCCTTTTTCCCAAAATATAGCCTGGTCTTCAGTTTCTTTATTTGTTTGGAAAAAAACATGAACCACACAGCAACAGTGGTTCCTTAAACAATACAAAATGGGCAATTGCAATTTTAAACCCAGATCTACAAACTGCTTCCTATTAAATACATCAGTGATTTCACTACTTTAATTTCCTTCAGTTACAAAATAAAACTTGTAAGTGAAAGCAACAAATAATTGATACAAGTACATAAAAAGTCTACTGACATTAGTATACTTACTTTTAAGTGGTATTTGCTTTTAACTTACTGTAATGTGAGCTGCAGTGATCTTTTGCCCATTCAATGTATTTATGGCATGATATTTATCACAAGTCATCTATGAATTTTTTAAACAAGAGTAGGTTTCCTGTCCTCACAAATCAAAATATTATTTCCAAAGATGTCTCAGAATATATCCAGATATACTGAAGGGTGTGTAGGTGGCTCAGTTTTTGGATCCTGAAAATACAGCCAGTCATCTAAGACCTATACTATATTTCTGGCTTCTTGATAAAATAATCTTGAGAACAAGTGGTATGTGCTCAGTTTCTTTGCCTTACTGCACTGAAAGGAAAGGCAACAAGAGTAGGGGACACAGTGAGCACAGAATTTTGATCAGAACTCTTGACTTTGAGTCCTGGGCCCATCACTGACTATGCATTCCTGGGAAACTCATTTCTTCTCTGACCCTCTGTTTCTTTGTCAACACACAGAGACAACATGCAACCCCGTGGTATAACATATTTCAACAGTTTACAGTGAAAATGTAATTTAAGAATCTACGTGTAGAATGCTACTTAAATGCTCATTATTATACTTACATAATTTTTAAAAGTCTTTCTTTAGTATAGGAAATGTGTTAAACCTCCCAGACTCAAGCAAGGTGAGTGTTTTCTGGAGATTTACAGTCTGGTGTGAAGTTATCTGCACCTACATCTAAACAAAGTCAGATTGGTCAGACTCCACATACTGAGTATTTTCCTTGACATTGACAAATTTCTGGTTGCCAAAGTGTACAGAAGATGGATGCACTTGGAAAAATAAGAACAGAATAAAAGAAATGCCACTTGGATAATGTCTAACAGGCCCTCAATACAATAGTTGAGTGAACCTTCTGTATGGGTAAAATAAAGGCATTTTTGGTCAAGGATTTTGTGAGAAAACAGTCTATTGGGTCATTTTTCTCCATGTTAGTTTCTATTACAATTTCCCTGACTACTTCCTAATAAATAAAGGTTTTGAATCAATGTCCCTATAGCCTCAAGCCAAGCCAGACTTTATAGGACAGTTAGTTATCAGGGGTCAATTTTTCTCTTATAAAGCAACGTGTCTTGGGAGGCCGATACCGGAGGATCCGGGTTCGAGGCCACCTCAGCTGTCCAGTGAGGCACTCCGCAACTTAGTGAGACTCTGTTTCAAAATAAAGAATAAAAAATAGGGCTGGGGGTATAGCTCAGAGGTAGAATGCCCCTGAGTTCAATCCCCAGTACTGGAAAAAAAAAATAGAAACTTGTCTGTACATATATATGAGTACTACTAGAAACCTCCTTTAATAACTTCACTAACGAATTCAAACTTCACAAATAAGTTTCTATATCTTTAATATATTTCTTTATCATCACATAAAAAAGTTATGTTTGTGAGATAAATCTTGGAGCACAGTTTCTCCAAGCAGATTTTGGAATTCTCCTAAAATAAAAATATGAAGAGCCATGGAAAATGACTGGGATAGCTAGGAGACCAGAGTTGGCAGCAGCCGGTGCCAGCTAATACAATTTTTATGGAGCAAATATATTCTTTTGCTGTTTTTGAAAATGAATTGCAGAAGCTGAAATGTAATTCCTTTTTAGGCAATCTTTGTAACTCAAATGGATTTAGAAAAGAAGACCAAAAAATAGAGCCCTTTGATATCTGGGACTTTCCTACCTTCACACCAGTTCCTGGATCCACTACTCTGCCCTTATTCACTGAGTGCTTATTTGGTCTGGTGTGTGAGTCCTGTGTTTTTCCTACTTAAAAATAAAATTGTTGCCCTGCCATGGCAGTATCCCTCCTACCATTAGTCTCTGTTTTACACAGCTCTGCCTACTTGTGGTTCTAGCAGTCACATGTATACGTTTCTCAGAAATTGTTAAAAAGCAATAGAGGTTTAGCAGTCTGTGGCAATGGGAAAACAGCCTGAAAATTACAAGGGCAAAAGTTGAACAACACTGTATGTTGTTTTTATGAAAATACAAATTGCTGACAACAATTTGTAAAATGCAGATATATATTAAATAGAGAACTTCTAACATTGTAATTGTAAATTTTGGCAGTTATGCGTAGATTATTATTACTTTAACATTAATTATACTAATGGTAAGTGATTTTCATATTAAATTCCATATGTAGTCTGAATGACCTGTACATATGAAATATTGAAATAAATCTTCCTGGCTGCTGGCAAGAACCTACAGTATGTTGTTGTTGTTGTTGTTGTTGTTGTTGTTGTTGTTGTTGTCATCATCCTCATTGTTGCCCATGTTATTGGTTGCGGTGAAATCATTTTGTTCTTTTTTTTTTTTAATTAGAATTGCAAAAATATAATATGTAAAAATTTAATTTCAAACATACCCTCTTCTTAATCTTCTAAGATGTATATTTAAATATGCATGCCACTGATATTTTAAATAATCCAAAAATTGAATTGAATAGTAAGGACAATACAAAAGGCAAATATACTCACAAGAGCTCTTAAAAATCTTCATGATTTCTTTGCTGAACAAGCCATAGGAAAAAGAAAATGTAAGCATCCTTGACATTACAGATGCTTTTGATTTCATGTGTTCCCCAACTCAGTATCAACAATCCTAAAGGAAATCATTGGTCCTCAAAAAAATATTTGTTGTTAAATGAATGAGTGGAAAGATGAACGAATGAAAGATTATCAGGAAAGAAAATGAAGCTCAAAGAAATTAAATGACTCTCCAGAGATGTCATGCTAATAAATGTTAAGATCCTCACCTTGAATAAAGGTATTTTGACTCAAAGTTCATTATGCTTTTCACTTCCCTCTTGTTCCATTTCCCACAATTGACACTAACTTTCATCTATTTTACTCCTCTGTTATGCATGTGAGTTATCCAAGGCAAGTAAAGACCAACATAATTTTTAGGCTTACCAACCACACATAGGCATTAATTCATAGAATTCACTCCTTGGTCTCTGGTCAAATCTGGACTGTAGGAGACATCCTGGGAAGGAGACACATAAATAGTTGTGATCAAATCAGTTTGGAGAGGCAGAGAAAAAAAGGATCACTTTCTGATTTTTTTTTTTTTTTTCGGTACAGGGGATTGAACTCAGGGACATTCTACCTCCAAGCCACACCCCCAACCCTATTTGTTTATTCTTTATTTTGAAACAGGGTTGCACTAAGTTGCAGAGTGCCTCACTAGGTAGCTGAGGCTGGCCACGAACCCGGATCCTCTGGTCTCAGCCTCCCAAATGCTGGGATTACAAGCGTGCGCCACCGCGCCCGGCCACTTTCTGATTTAAGAGCACAATCAGAAAGAAACATCATACTCACTTTCCATTTAACCTGGGTATTCATCTGAAAGCAACAATGAAATTGGCAATCTTGGATTCCCTCTTAATGAATAGAAAAGTTTTAGACTTTTCCTGGACCCAAGGTTCTCAGTCAGAAAGACCTCAGAAGTTAAGGGATAGGTAGAAGTACTTTCTTTCAAATTGCATTCAAAATATACACTTAATTTTACAAATTGTTTAATTCAAACAAAAGTAAGGGGCAACTCAGGTTTATTCTTATAATAAAACTACCTGTCATGTACATCTCAATATTGCTTCTCATGGCTTAGCAATTAGGTGGAGATTCAGACATTGTGACTTACTTAAAATCCAAAGTTTATCTTGATGTATTTCTGGAAAGCTTGAAGGAATGAGAATATTCTTTTAGACAGATTGGTAGGACAGTGACTTTGTAACCTGCTAAAATTATTTTTTTTTTTTTACATATTTTCCAAGACTTGTAAAAAGAGTAACTAGACATTCACAAGAGCCACTGATTTCTCAAAGGATGAGGAAATGGGAAAGAAGCAATATTTGGATAAACTTAGCTCCCCTGGACAGTTAACCTTTTGGATCAAAAAGGATTATTCTTGTATAATCATCTTGCCCACTATTGGCTGAAATTTAAGGTTAAGGTAAACATGAGTAACTGGGAAATTCAATGCTACATATGCATTCTAAGTATATTAACTCCATTTTTGTCAGGGTTCCTTAAGTACATTTGGGGAGTGGTGGCAATTTTTTTCCTAGTCAAAATAAAGAAAGGTTTTTCTTAGATGAGGAATTCTATCATTTCTGAACTTTTATAACTGTGTGCTCTACCTATCATTTTCATATGCTTCCTTAACCAGCAAATGATGTGGTAAAATTGTGGGTAGTGGCAGCATGAAGAACAGAACCATTTTAATTTCTCCCATCTGGCATATTAGCATTAATAAAAGATGTTTAAAAAGAGAAGCCTTGAAAGGCTTTCACCTCTGATTTAACAAGATAATAAGGAAAGCTTGCAATCTGCCACTAAATATAACCAATAAGCATAAGAATTAGTACAATGTGATGATCACCAAGATTAACCTTTGAGATAATTTTTAAAACCCTGCTGATTATAATACTATCATGATAATACTAGCACTAAAACTGTTATTGTTACTTTTTAGTACAAATACAATAGGAAAAGTTCCATTTTGTAATAATATAGTCTGCGTGGATTAGTAGAACTAAAATTGACAAGATACATACACTTGTCTTATTTGTGAACTGACCATAATGGATCTTCCTCTCCATGGAGTTAGTTGCCTTAATATTGTTATTGAATGATTACACTGCTAGTTTAGATTAAGTACAGCATAATATTGATTGCACATTTCTATATCTGTTTCACTCAATTTTGTTGTTATTACACTATCACTTCCCTCACTAACATAACAGCTCATTAATGTTTTCCCATGTTCCCTGAGTTTCCAATGGGACATGGAAAAATTTTACTTATCCTGGCAGTTTCTCAATTAGAATGGGATTTGGGGATCATATTCTTAATTGGAAAATCACCTGCATGTTTGGTTCAAGTTTTTCACAGCTTTTCTGGTTGATCATTTTGACCACAACTATAGTTCAAGACAACACTGTAGGTGAAAATTGCATAGAGTAATAAAATGAAGAGCTCTCAAGAAAGTTTAACACAAATACATCTCCATTCTTTTCTTCAACTTATACTTAACTGTGCATCAGGTGAGATAGTTCAGATAGTTACCTTACAAGAAAAGGATAATGAATGAGACTGGGAATTAAAATCTTACAAATATTCTTAGTTTACTTATAAGAGGGTCAATGAGGTCATTCACTGATCCTGATATCAAAGAGAAACACATGATATAAGGATTGGCCTGATAATGTAAGTCATACCCATAATACTCATTACTTCAAGTGAGGCAGTTTTCTTTTGGCTTGACTTGGTTTGGTCATTTAAGGCAAAATTTGGTATTATGCAGCTTAGAGCTTAGACCTAAATAAGAGATGATGTTCCAGAAATAAATCTGCACACTTACCGCCAAATGGTTTTTGACAAAGGAACCAAAAACATATAGTGGATAAAAGATAGCCTCTTCAATAAACGGTGTTGGCAAAACTGGTTAATCATACGCACAAAAATGGAAATAAATTCCACTTTCTCACCCTGTACAAGAGTCAATTCAAGATGGATCAAAGACCTGGAAATCAGACCAGAGACCTTGCAGCTATTTGAAGAGGGAATAAATCCAACATTTCAACACATAAGCACAGGTAAAAACTTTCTCAACAAGATCCCAAAGGCACAAGAAATTAAAAGGCAGAACAATATGTGAGATTTCCTTAAGCTGAAGAGCTTCTGTGCAGTAAAGGAAACTATCAAGAACCTGAACAAAGAGCTGACAGAATGAGAGAAAATTTTTGCCAACTACTCCTCTGATAGAGTACTAATATCTAGAATATACAGAGAACTCAAGAAACTCAGCACTAAGAAAACAAATAACACAATGAAAAAATGGACAAGGCCAGGCGTGGTGGCCCATGCTTGTAATCCCAGGACTTGGGAGGCTGAGACAGGAGGATCGAAGGTTCCAGGTTTGCGGCCAGCCTCAACTACTTAGTGAGGCTCTCCGCAACTTAGTGAGACTCTGTTTCAAAATAAAGAATAAAACATAGGGCTGAGGGTGTAGCTTGGAGGTAGAATGCCCCTGGGTTCAATACCCAGTATACACACAAGAAAAAGTGGACAAGTGAACTAAATAACTAAATAGACACTTCACAAAAGAAGAAATACAAATGGCCAATAAGTGTATGAGGAAATGTTCAACATCATTAGCAATCAGAGAAATGCAAATCAAAACTACCCTGAAATTTCAACCCCAACTATAATGGCAATAATCAAAAACACAAACAACCACAAATGCTGGCTAGAGTGTGGAGAAGTGGGAACTCTAATACATTGTTAGTAGGATTGCAGACTAGTGCAACCACTTTGGAAAACAACATGGAGGACTCTCAGATGAATGGGAATGAACCTACTGTATGATCCAGCAATACCACTTCTGGGTATCCACTCAAAAGAATGGAAACCAAACTATCAGACTGATGCATGTGTATCTATGTTTATAGTGGCACAATTCACAATTGCCAAACTATGGAACCAGCCAAAGTGTCCATCAACAGATGAATGGATTACAAAACTATGGGATATGTACACAATGGAATTTTACTCAGCCATAAAGAAGAACAAAATTATGTCATTTGCAGGGAAATGGGTGGAACTGAAAAACATTATGCTAAGTGAGATTTGTTAGTCACAAAAAGTAAAAAAATTGGACGTTCTCTCTAATATGTAGAAGCTAGGAAGAAAGTGGGTCATAGGAGTGACTCTAAGATGAAGAAGGAGAAACCTTAGATGAGCAAAGAAGGTGACCTAACTGAAGATGATGGGAGGGGAGAGAGGGAAACATCCTAATGCACATGGTGTACATTCACAAACATATCAAAGTCAATCACTGCCTGAACATGAGAAAAAGGGAAGGGGGAGGGAATGGAATGAGAATTGGAGAAGGGTTAAATGAGTGCTATATGCATGTATGTACTTCATTAAGATGTATGATTACAATACATTAGTTTGTTTTTTTTTTTTAAAAAGATATTCTTAAAGCAAATTGGAAGTTCCTGTAGGATGGAGAACTGATTAATATAATGAATTAGTGAACACATATGTATGCCCACTTGTTACCACCTTTGCCTTACAAAGATACAAAGAAACCTATAGCAATAACAATAGAAGCAAACAAGCATGTAGTTATCCTTACTAAACAGTGCAGATTGGGAGACAATAATAAAAAATTTGTGCACAGAATGAAACTAAATTGACTCAGAGAAAGAATGAAAAACCTATGATAACTATGGCAGATTTTCCATTTTATATAGTTTTAACCAATGAAAATCTTTTTTTGCTAGAATTCCTTTGATATCCAAGAATCCAATTATAGAAAAATTTATTGATTTAGGACTATGAACATATGTAGTTTAAACCAGGTACAGTGGTGAATACCTATAATCCAGTACTTGGGAGGCTGAGACAGGAAGATCATAGGTTCAAAGCCAGCTTCAGCAACTTAGTGAGACGCTATTTTTTTTTGCGGTACTGGGGATTGAACTCAGGGGCATTCTACCTCCGAGCTATACCCCCAGCCCTATTTTTTATTCTTTATTTTGAAACTGAGTCTCACTAAGTTGCGGAGTGCCTCACTAGGTAGCTAAGGCTGGCCGCAAACCCAGATCCTCCAGTCTCAGCCTCCCGAATGCTGGGATTACAAGCCTGCGCCACCACACCCGGCTGAGACCCTATTTCAAAATAAAATAATAATAATAATAAGAGCTGGGGATGAGGTTCAGAGGTAAAATCTTCAATCTTCACTATAAAAATATATAGTATATATTCAGTATAAAAATATATAGTGTATTTCAATAATTGAAAAATAGGAGAAAATAAACAGTCTAATAAACACTATTCGTTCATTCTTCATATGGGAAAATCAGGGATGGAAACTTGCAAAGCATCTAGGAAGACCCATAATTTTCCATCAACTATGTTCAGTATTATTTTCAGTAATACCAAAGGAAAATATACATTTTAGTTTCTTCTAGAAATAAAAAGAGTATTTAAAGCTCAGTTTCACTGATGCATAGCATAGGATGGATCCCATGTACTAATAGCAATAGGAATGGTATATTTTAGATAAAAAATAATTATGTGTATCCTGAATTTCTTTTATCTTTTTTCATTTTTATTAATAAAGACTACTAAATGGCACATTATTACCATTTCTGTTAGAAAAAGAATCATACTACTTTAAACACATGGAACTAACATTGGCTAATTTTCTTAAAGCTCAAGGATTTTAACATTTATTGCTTTATGCATTTCAAGCATTTTTTAAACTACCAATGGAAGAGAAACTTTTAAAAATAAATTATAGCAGGCATTGTGGCACACACCTGTGATCCCTGTACTTGTGAGGCTAAGACAGGAGGATCACAGGTTCAAGGACAGTGTCAGCAACTTAGAGAGACTCACAGCAATGTAGCAAGACCCTGCTTCAAAACAAAAAATAAAAAGGCCTGGTGATGTAGCTCAGAGGTAGGCTGCCCATAGGTTGGATCCCTAGTACAAAAAAAATTACTCCTAAGCTTCCATCTTTTGCAAAGGAAAGAATATTTGATGCAATTTCTTCCACCAAAAAGAGTGTCTAAAGAATGTCTCTAGTGAGAATCATTAGCTATAGATCTATCCACACAGCAAGTTTTTCTGGAAAATTTCAGATTCTCATGATGGTGAAATTTTCCAAGAAGTGTAAACAACATTAAGATGGTTTCTAAAATGGGGATAAATCATAAAGTTAAACTTTTTGTTTAACAAACCACAGGGTCTGTATATTGATCTCACTACTTGAATGGCTTTGGTTTTGTTGAGAAGAAATCAGCCCTATGAATTCAATGTTTCCACTTCTATTTCTCCAGCTAGATTGTGGGTGAATCACAAACAATTTATTACCACTACTAGAAAAATAATGCAAGACACATTCCATGTTAGTTTCACATTGGTAGTATCAGCTCTGTATATGGAAAATTATATAAATAATTGTCTTTGTATCAAGTACATTACAATTAACAAAATATTAACCCTAGCAAGATAAAAAGCTAACACATCATAGTTATTTTGAGATAATAATTTCAAACATTTCAAAATTGATTATGTCAGATCTTGTTTCTTAAGTACATAGAGAAAAAGGAATAGTGTCCTTGGAAAAATGGCTAATTCTAGAACAGAGGTGAAAAAAATAAAAGAGAAGCCTGGAGCACCTGGTAATACTAGAATAATAGACAAAGGATTGTAGGATGTGCAAAAGGGAAACAGGTGCCAACCTGAAAGAGCCCTCAAAGGCCAAAGCTGGAACAAATTGAGCAACAAATAAATAAGAGTCTTGGACAACAGCCCAAGTCTAAAATACAGATCCATGTGTCCATGCTGATGTAAATGGATGATTGGATAAACAAATAGGAAGAAGAGACAAATCCTTAGAGAAAAATTCAAAATAATACATATACATGTGCAATTCTCTCCCTTCCAATGGATGAAATATAATGCTCCTTCTCATATAAGCAATGGCATTGGCAATTCACATCTAATGAATAGAGTATGGAATGAGAAAATTAGTAACTCTACAGTGGCAAATGAGCCAGACATTACCTTAATAAACAATAAAGATCAAAATCACTGATGATGGCATATGGATCCCATGTACCCCTGATATGATGATAGGAAGGGCATTTCACCACTGTAATTTTCTTCAGAAAACTTATAACTCTAGTCTAGTAATGATGAAAACATTGGACAAACCCAGTAATCAATGGAATTTTCACCAATATTCTTCTAAACACTCAAGGTAATGTAAAACAAGGGAAGACTGAGAAACTGTCACAGATCTGAGGAAATTGGGGAGACAAGCCAGCTAGATACAAAGTGTTACTTTGCATTGGATACTTGAATATTAATGAAAAACTGGTGAAATGTGAGTATAGAGTTCAGTTAATAGTAGTATATAAATGTTATTTCTTAATTTTAAGAAATGTACCATGGTAATGTAAAATGTTAACAATGGAGAAAATTAGTTAACAAGTATACAGAAACTGTACCATCTTTCCAACTTCCTTAAAAATCTAATTTTTTTAAAGTAGAAAGTTCAATAAGATAAGGATGCCCACTATCACCATTCCTTTTCAATGTAGTCCTCGAGACTCTTGCAAAAGCAATAAGACAAGAGAAATTAATCAAAGGAATTCAAATAGGAAAAGAAGAATTAAAATTATCCTTATTTTCAGATGACATGATCCTATATCTAGAAAACCCAAAAAACTCAAACAAAAGACTGCTAGAGCTGATTAACAAATTCAGCAAAGTAGCAGGATAAAAAATCAACCTAAAAAAATCAGTTTCTTTTCTATATACCAACCATGAATCTCCAGAGAAAGAAATATGAAAACAATTCCATTCACAATCATTTCAAAAAATGATAAAATACCTAGGAATAAACCTAACCAAAGAAGTAAAAGACCTCTATAATGAAAATTACAAAATACTAAAGAAAGAAATTGAAGATCTTAGAAGATGGGAAGATCTCCCTTGCTCTTGGATAGGCAGAATAAATATCAAAATGGCCCTTCTACCAAAAGTGATCTACAGAATCAATGCAATCCTTGTTAAAATACCAATGTCATAGACCTAGAAAATTTAATCATAATCTTCATATGGAAAAACAAAGACCCAGCATTGCCAAAGGAATTCTCAGTAATAAGAACCATGCAGGAGGTATCACAATTCCTGACTTCAAATTATGCTATAGAGCTATAGTAATTAAAACAGCATGGTACTGGCACAAAAATAGGCATATAGACCAATGGAACAAAATAGAAGATACAGAAACAAATCCACATATTTATAGTCAATTGATCTTTGACAAAGGGGCCAAACACATACGCTGGAGAAAAGACAATCTTTTCAACAAAGGGTGTTGGGAAAGCTGGTTATCCATTTGTAGAAGAATGTAACTAAATCCAGATCTCTCACCCTGCACAGGAGTCAATTCAAGATGGATCAACCAGAGATGGTGAAGTTACTAGAGGAGGGCATAGCTTCAGTGCTCCAACATATAGGCACAGATAGAAGCTTCCTTAGCAAGATATCCAAAGCTAAGGAAATTAAAACAAGAATTAATAAATAGGATGGCATTAAACTAAGTTTCTGCACATCAAAGAAAACCATCAAGAGTCTAAAGAGAAAGCCCACAGAATGAGAGAAAATCTTTACCAGCTATCCCTCTCATTCATTATTGGAAATATTAACATCAACTCTGTGTACATATATGAAAATCCCATTGTCAGTCTCACTACTCTGTATAGGAGGGGGGAGACAGGGAAGTGGGGGGCACCAAGTGCTGTGTACATGTATGTCAATGTCAGCATAATATACATTATGATGTGAGACCATAATGCACCAATAAAATCACATTTTTAAAAAGTTCATTAAAAAGTAACTGTCATGCCAGTGACACATACATATAATCCCAGTACTGAGACAGGAGGATCTCAAGTTTGAGGCCAGTGCACAGTAACTTAGCAAGACCCTATTTAAAAACAAAAAGTTAAAAGGGCTGAAGGTGTATCTCAGTGATAGAACATATCTGGATTTAATTCCCAGTAAAACACACACAGACACACACACACACACACACACACACACACACACACACACACACCAACATATTAATTGTCACAAGTAGAGAACCCAGAAATAAACCTTTTCATATAGTCAGATTATTTTCAAAACTGCCAAGACCATTCATTCAATGAGGAAAGGAGAGTCATTTTAAAATTATTTTGGCTCTATACTTGGGAGGCTGAGACAGGAGGATGACATGTTTGAGGCCAGTACCACACTGTAACTTAGTGAGACCTTATTTCAAAAATAAAATAGAGCTAGGGGTATAGCTTAGAGTTAAATGTCCCTGGGTTCAATCCTTAGTACTGAAGAAAAAAAGATTTCAGGAACACTAGACATACACACACAAAAATGAATACATGTGTAATATCAGGATCAGAATCTTGACCTTACATCATATGTGAAATTAACTCAAAATGAGTCAAAGACCTACATGTAAAACTATAAAGCTCTCAAAATATATAAAGGGAAAGCTGCATGACATTTCATTTGGAAATCACTTCTTGAAAATGACAATAAAATCACAGGCAACTAAAGAAAAAAATTGATAAAATGGATTTTATAAAAATTTTACAAACAGTTTGTGTATCTAAAGATTCTACCACCAGAGTTAAAAGGCAATCCATGGAATGAGAGACAATCATATATCAGATAAGGGATGCATATCTAGAATATATAAAGAATTCCCACAATAACAAAAATGTATAACCCAGTTTAAAAATAGGACTTAAATAGACATTTCTCCAAAGAAAAACTTTAAGTGGCCAATAAGCACATTAATATATCCTCAGTATCCCTAATTCTAAGAGAAATGCAACAGAGAACCCACAGAGTGGGAGAAAATTTTTGCCAGGTACTCTTCTGATAGAGGACTAATATCTAGAATATACAGAGAACTCGAGAAGCTCACAGCTAAGAAAACAAATAACCCAATCAAAAAATGGGCAAAGGATCTAAATAGACACTTCACAAAAGAAAAAATACAAATGGCCAATATATTTATGAGGAAATGTTCAACATCATTAGCAATCTTAGAAATGTAAATCAAAACTACCTTGAGATTTCACTGAACCCCAACTAGAATGACAATCATCAAGAACACAAACAACAACAAATGCTGGCGAGGGTACGGAGAAGTGGGAACCCTAATACATTGTTGGTGGGATTGCAGATTAGTGCAACCACTTTGGAAAACAGTTTGGAGGATCTTCAGACGAATGGGAATGAACCTACTATATGACCCAGCAATACCACTTCCAGGTATCTACCCAAAAGAATGGAAACTGAACTATCAGACTGATGCATGTGTATCTATGTTTATAGCTGCACAATTCACAACAGCCAAACTATGGAAGCAGCCAAGATGTCCATAAATAGATAAATGCATGACAAAACTATGGTATATGTACACAGTGGAATTTTACTCAGCCATAAAGAAGAACAAAATCATGTCATTTGCAGGGAAATGTATGGAACTGGAAAAAATTATACTAAGTGAGATTTGTCAATCACAAAAAGTAAAAAATCTTATGCTCTCCCTAATATGCAGAAGCTAGGGAGAAAGTGGGACTTAAGAGGGACTCCAGGTTGCTGAACATAGGAAATGGAGAATTAAAACTCGATTACGGAATCAGTTATCATTAAAAGTCACAAAGGATCAAAACCAGGTAAAGATAAATTATTTAATATATGCGAAAGTTAGCAGAAGGTACTTTAAGCTTCTTAGTTTATTCAATTTAGAAGACATCTCTACAGATTAGTAATGATGCACACATTATAAACTGTTTTTCAAAAATATAGACTGTCATTCATTAGTTTTCTTGATACCAGTCAAAATAATAAAAATGAAATATGGGGATATAATAAAATATACTTTAATATCATTAAAAGCACTCTTGTAAACACATTATCTTTGTTGACATATATCCTTTACAATAACCCATATGTTGAAGAAAACATCTGACAAAAATGGTAACTTTTTTCCTTTTTTCCTAAAGATATTTTCTTGTTCTTTTGATATGATCTTCCTCACTAAAACCTTTTTCTCCCAAGTCTATCTTCCTTGTCATTTCTCTAGTCAGTCAACTAGTAAGAGCCAGAGGGACTTTGCCAATTTCGCCTAAGGCATGACTTTAGAACATGAAAATTGAAAAAAAAAAAAATGCCTCCACTCCTCATTTAACAGGCGCTTATTAAGGGTCTGATCGTACCAGAGTTTTTTCTTATACTGTATTCTAATCAAATATTTTGCTCCTTATTTTATTTTGCCATATAGTATATGTCTTCATTTTGCTGTTGTGAGTTCTGCTTGTGTTGTTGGTTTGTTTTCAACTGCAAGGCCTTTATTTTTTTTCAAAGTTTACAAAAATTCCTTTTGAGATTTCAAATCTTCATAAAAATTCCAAATCTTGCATGTTCATGTCTGTACATAGTCAGTTTTTGGTAAACGTGTTGAAAGAATAAAAAGAGGTGAATCTTGATGTTGACCTCTTATCATCAACTGTATACAGACTGCAAGTTGCACTCTTCTGGGTTATAAAAACTTCAAACATAACCAATTAATTACTCTTAGAACATTTATAAATGGTAAGGTCCAAAGTTCAACTGAAAGCAGAGTCATTGTATACAAAAATATACTCTCACATGTTTATAAAATTTATTAGATTGCAAGTAACTTCTTTTTCAACCCAAAAAGCAATAAATTACAAAGTTTGAAATAAACTGTCTATATTTGATCACTAAGTTATCAATTAATGCTGAAAACAGTCTGCATCCAACATTATTTAAGTTCCACAAACCTTAAAGGAAAAATAGACTGTTCCACAGTCTAGCAAAGAAAAAATAAAAAGTATACATGTGGTTAATTCTCTGAGTTATAAATTTACAATTAAAATTTTACCAAGCTTTAGATACTTAGGAGCTTAATTGACCATGTAATTCAGAAACATGCTTCAAAGATTCTGTTATAGAAAATGCATGGTTATAGGTACATACCTAAATAATGACAAATACTGCACATCAAATTCAACTTTTATTTAAATAATTTATTTTTTAAAAAAGGATTACCCTTAACTCAGAAACATAATCTCTTAAAACATACCATGTGTCTT
>PVLC010018061.1:0-32697 GCA_004027655.1 Graphiurus murinus
CCTCACACAGCTGCTATAGGGACTGTATGAGAAAATCTATGTGAAAGATTGAAATCTGTGCCTGGAGCGCAGTAAGTAGTTGAGTCTGCCCTATATTTGAGTGGTGGCTGTTGCTACTGGTATTGGAGTGGTTAATATATGTACATACAAGGGGCATGTGGTCCAGGGAAGCAGGCTCAGAGAAAAATTAATTATTTAGGGAAAAAAGCTGAAGAAAGAAATTTAATTTAAAAGCTAGGTTAAAACTATAAATTTAGCTAGGCATGATGGTACACATCTGTAATCCCAGCAAGTTGGGAAGCCAAGGCAAGAGGATGGAAAATTTGAGGCCGGTCTTGACAATTTAGCAAGACCTTCTCCCAAAATAAACAATAAAAAGTGCTTGGGATGTAGCTCAGTGTTAGAAAGCCCCTGGATTCAATCCCCAATGACAAAATATCATACACACACACACACACACACACACACACACACACACAATTTAGCTTCTTAAAACTGATTAGCATTGTGGACTGTGTTTTGCATTCCTATAGCAGTTTAGTCTATTTTGAGCAAAAAGCAATGACTGTGTTTGGGGAAAGCATGTACCAAACTGCCAAGTTAATCAAGGTATGTCAAGCATTGCATATGAATGCATTAAAAAAAAAAGGCAGCAACTTAGATTATTATATTTATGGTTAGCTTTTGACAGTATAATTGCCTGAGGCTTTATGAAAATTATTTGAGAGTTTTGTACTTTGAAACTTTTAAAACAAAACCTTCATGTAGTTTCTTGGCCTTTTATTATTAAATGTATATTTGGTGCCGTAACTTGTCCCCTGAAGGCACATGTGATAAAGACTTGGTCCCCAGCTAGGCACTGTTAAAAAGAGGTAGAAGAATTGAGAGGTGAAACCTAGTAGTAGATGTTAGGGTCACTGATGGTGTGCCTTTGGAGAGGACTATGTGATCCTTGCATCATTGCATCCTCCTCCTCCTCTGTTGTAGTCGTCTCGTCGTCTTCTCTTTCTCCTCTTTCTCCTCCTCCTCCTCCTCCTCCTCCTCCTCCTCCTCCTCCTCCTCCTCCTTCTTCTTCTCTGACTCCTTTCTCTTTCTCCTTCTTTTTCTTCTTCGCCATGAGTTGAATGGCTTTGTTCCATTATTTGCTTCTGCCATTGCTATCCATTATTACCAACAGAGGCCTAAAAATAATTTTATTATATACTGAAATTTCCAAAACTGTGAGCCAAACTTTTCTCTATATAAATTGATGTGTGGTCAGTATTTGTATCAGTAATGAAATGCTAACTAGCATGTGGTTTCCTTTACACATGTAATCTTTGACAAGAGAGTTTGATACTAGCAATTATTAAACTACTTAGTATCTCCTATATCTTTTGTCCTATAAAGTTAAAATATTTTAAAAATTGGATATGAGCTGAATAATTTTCATGCAGATTCTTTTCAAATTTTGCAGCCTGTTGTATAAGCCTGTTGTATAATTGGGCCCTGAATCCACAGATCTAAATTTAAAAAAAAAAAAAATCCTTTAATTGTATGGAAAGAAAAAAATCTTAGAGTTGTTAGCAGATAAGGGGGGGGGGCGCGAATAGAAAAATATGTAACATGGACTTGAGGAATTTCAGCAATGCAGACTGCTCACTGAGGGAGGGGGATTACAAAGTGTGTTCCAGGAGAGAAATTCAGTAACAACATCTGATCACTGCAGATGGTGGAACATCCCCACGTTGTCTTAGGGAAATAATTAAGTACTTCAAAATAACTAAGTACATTTTCAAGAGGGAAAAGCTACTAAAACAGTTAACAAATACATAGACTCTGATATGAGACACAAAGAATAAAAATAACTGAACTTCTGTGGATTGATGTACATATGTTTCAAAGGAGATGTTAGCATTACTAATGACCCAGTCACAGCTAATGGTTTTATGGCTAACCAGAGGCCTGAGTAGTTATGTTAAAACTTACAGAACAGCTTTGTAGCACCTCATGGTGTTTTTATTCTCAGCTGAACTATTTAAAATGTGGTTCTTTTAATGAACTATGAAATGATTCAATAAAATACTCTCAAGCATGAGGCATGGTGTGTGACTTCATGGTGATGAGATTTAGCAATCCAGAACTCAATCTGAAAACTTAAGAAAATGAAGAATTAAAACTCCAAAATTCTATAGAAAATATCAGAAGTACTGATAAATATAATTTGGCAGAGGAAAAGAGAAGTTCATATCTCTCTCAGAGCATAAAACAACCTACTTAAGAAGAGTTTTGCAACAAGTGGATTATGGTCCCACCTTTAAAACATTCACTGATGGAAGAATATGATTAATCATAGTTGCCTTTACCTATCAGAATTTCCCTCAAGAAATGTCAAATATCTTTTAAATATGGAAACCTGCACATTATATACTTTCTGAATAAAAATTTTCTTGAAAACAATTTGGCAATATGAATCCAAATTCCTCAAATTACATATATGTTTGGAATAAGAAATTGACTTCTAAAAATTTTATAATAAGAAAAAAATCAGATAAAATAATTAGAAAAACATGCATACAAGACTGCTCGTTTCAGGAATATTTATTATATAAAAATGAGTAAACAGTCATAAAGAAGAACAAAATCATGTTATTTGCAAGGAAGTGGAAGGAACTGGAAAACATTATGTTAAGTGAGATTAGTCAGTCACAAAAAGTTAAAAATCGAATGCTCTCCCTAATATGTGGAAGCTAGGGAGAAAATGGGACATAAGAGGGACTCCAGATGAAGGAGAATCCTTAGGTGAACAAAGAATTTAACCTAAAGAAAGGTGAAGGGGGTAGGGAGGACACCCTAATGAACATGATGTACTTTCTATGAACACATCAAAGTCAATCACTAAACTGACCTTGAGAAGGAGGGAAGAGGAGGGAGTGGGGCGGGATTGGGGAAGGGTTAAATGAGAAATGTGTGCATGGATGTCTTTACCTATACTAGCTTGTACCTAACAAAGATGTGTAATTACAATGCACCAAATAAGGGAAAGATGAAAAATAAATTAAAAAAAATAAAAATTAAATTAAAAAAATGAGTAAAACATCTATTATCAGAGAATATATCAAATAATGGACTATTTACATGACTTAATAATATGTAATGTTTCAAAAGAATAACTTATAAGAATATTGATGAAAGTGTGTCAAATAATGAAATTAAAATGTCTTTTTCAGGTAAATAAATGCACTAAAACAAAAGTCCAATGTATTTGACACCAAAATGTTAACAGTTAACAGTAATTGTTATTTTATTATTCATTCTTATCTTTATTTTCAAGACTATTTTGATAAATATATATATTTATAATCAGGTAAAAAGTGTGTCTAGGAAAGAATAAAGGGGGAAGATTCTTTTAAAGACATACATTATATATTTTTTCAATAGAATAATATGCTGGGAATATGAATATATTGGAAACAATATCAATGTCCAATATAAAAGGCCTTTTGTGGAAAGTTGCATAGATATAGAGTGAAAATATTTGGTAACTGTTAAAATACCTTGTAGAAATATGTGTTTTTTACCAAAAAAGAGTCACAAGTGTTAAAAGCAAGTTACAATACTATATGTGCAGTATATTGTCATTTAAAAAATAAAAGTGTATGTTTGTAGGCAGACATTATCTCTAAATGGTATGATACCCATGGGCTCTAGTTTATTAAGTTTTAGCCTTGTTCTCTCATTTTCATACAGTCAATATTAACTTTTAAATATTCTCCTATTCATTAAAAATATTTCTAAAAGAAAGGTGAGGTATTTTAGTTAAAAGAAGAAACAATAATTTAAAAGGAAGACATGCAAATTATATTATAATTTCCTACTGCTACTATAGCAAATCACCGAAAACATAGTGGCTTAAAGAAACCATACATTTATTACCTTATAGTTCTATGGATCTAAAGTCTGAAAAGAGCCACTGTACTCAATTCGGAATGCAGAAAAGGTTGTATTCCTGTCCTGGGCCTGCAGGGACAATCTATTTCCTTTCCTTTTCCAGCTCCTTAAGGCCACCTGTCTGAATTGGCTTTTAGCTCTCCTGTTATTGTCAAAACCAGCAAAGTAAGATCCTTCTAACCCTTCTTCTGTGATTGCATCTGTCTCTGACCTTGGCTGAGGAAAGTTCTTTGTTCTCTAGGACACCTGTGACTAGACTGAACCCACCTGGTCAATCTTCCCCTCTCAAGTTCCAGAACTTTAACCAAATCTCCAAATCTTCATTACTTGCCACCCGAAATATCATGGCTGCTGTTAGGATTCAGTATGAAATGTTCTTCAGAAAAGCTCATGTGCTGAAAGTGTGATTACCAGCACTGCAAAGTTCAGAATGGGGACATGGCTGTAGGATGTGGGTCACTGGGGGCTTGACCTTGAGGACTATGTATGTTCTTGGCCTCCTCTTCCTCTCTCTGCTTCCTGGTCACCATGAGGTGAAAGCAGCTATTCCTCCACTATGCCCTGCCACCAAGCCACCTATACAGGGACAGAAACCTTGGAAACCTGTGAAGCCATAAGCCAATAAACCTTTCTTTCTCTAAGTTGTGCTAGTCAGATATTTTGGTCTTCGTGATAAAAATATCAGCCTAAAACAGATGCCTATTTTAAACATGGTCTTTACTAGTGAAACTTAAATTTACAAAGAGAAAATTAGTTCACTATTTATACTGTCTCACCTTAGAGTTCTTATATCATAGTGATAAGTGATGAGCATATCTATGCATATCTTCAAACTATAAGATTTCTCCTTGAAATCATACATCTTTTGTGAACCTGCATTAACCACAGATTCTTAAAATAATACAACAGGTATTAGAAATTGATAAATTGTACCTTACCAAATTAAACACCTCTGTTCTTTATAAAAGTCATTTAGACAATGAAGAGATGTAGAGATAATATTTGCAAAGACATATTTAGTAAAGATTTGTATCCAGGATATACGAAGAATACTCAAAACTCTATAACAATAAATTATCCATAAAAGTGGTCAAATTACTTGAAAAAACCATTCACCAGAAAATATACATAGCAAATAACACATAAAATATGTTCAATATTTTTTTCATTAGGGAAATAAAGATTTAACCACAATAAAATTACGCACCTACTTAAATGGCTAAACTCAAGAAGACTAAATATAACAAATGTTAGATGGGACAACTGGAATGTTCCTGTATTACTACTTGAAATGTAAAACATTACAGCTGTTTTGTAAAAGGGCATGGCAGTTTTTTAAAAATTAAAATGTACTTCTACCATGTGATCAAGCCTTACATTTGTAGGCATTTACTTAAGAGGAAGGAAAGCAATATTCATAAAGTCTTATAAGACTATTCACAGTAGATTATTTTACAAAGTTCCCACACTGGAAATAACCAAAATGCATATCAAGAGGTAAGGAATAGAAAAATTGTAGTATATTTATGAAATGGAATAGTATTCAGCAATAAAAATGAACTTAAGATGTATAACAATATGTTATACAAAATCATGCTGAGTGACAGAAGCCAAAACCTCTCCCTATCTTGCCAAATAAAGATTGCATACCATACAATTCCATTTATTAAAAACTCTATAAAATAAAAATTTATCTATAACAGCAGAAAGCATATCTGTTATTATCTAGAGATGGGATTTGAGAGATGAGATGATAGAAAAACGAAGGAACACGAAGAAACTTCTGGAGGTGCTATGTTTCTTGTATTGATTGAACTATGCTCTATGCACACATATGTCTCAATTTATAAAATGGTATGCTTTAATTATGTGTATTTTATTTATGTTAATCATGTTTCAATAAACTTAAAAAAATAGTTTGCTTAAATGAATAGCAAGGAAGACTAGGCAGTGAAACTGGTCAGGTAAGCAAGATCTCCGATCTTACAACTGATTGAATCCTGCCCTGTGTGCCATGAGGAGCCAAGAAAGATCAGCAAACATGGGAGGGACCTGCCTGGAACAATATGGGATACACCAGGAAGCAAGCTGTGCAGATTAGGAACTTGAGTGGCAAAACCAAGAAGAAGGAGCATCCTAGTCAGAAGGATGCTGTAGTTCTTTAAAATTTTATTAAGGCTTAAGCTGAGCAAGGCCAATTTTAAAAGGAGAGAAAGGAGCCAGGTGAGGTGGTACACACTGCCAGTAATCCCAGGAACTCAGGAGGCTGAGGCACTAAATGGGAAGTTCCAGGCCAGTTTGGACAACATAGCGAGACTGAGTATCAAAATAAAAATGGGCTGGGATGTAGTTCAGAGGTAGAGTTTTCCCGAATGCAACCCATAGTATCAAATATGTACATAGTACCGAAGTGAAATAATATAAAATTTATTAATAACAAAATTAATTAAAGCATATATAAAAGACTAGAGTATGATTTGCGATATAGCCATAAAGTATACAATTTATTCTATGAAACTGATGACTTTTATATGTGAAATCATTTGGAGAATTCTGGATAAAAGATGAACCAAGTTTGGGAGTCTCAGTACATGGCAGTGATGTTAAGACTGAACTAAAAGAAATATTATAAAAGAAAAAAGTTTAGGAAAGAAACTAGTGATTGAGATTTTGGACATGCTGACTATGAGTTGCATGAATGCTATTCAGATAGAGATTAATAGCTAAAAACACAAGTCTAGAGTTAAGATAAAACTAGTGGAGACAGGGAATGCAGAATGGGAAGTAAACACTTTATTACAGCTCGAAAGGAGAGATTCTATCACTCAAGTAGAATGTAAAAATAAAGATGAAAGGTGACTTCAGTTGAACCTGCAGAAAACATCATCAAGCATGGAAGGTAAAAGTCAAGTGGAGAAAAATAACTCACAAACACTAAGAAAGAAGGCTTGAGGGAAGGAGAAGGAAAACCTAAAAAGGAAGAGTTTATCCATGATGCAAGATGGCCATGAACCAAAGTCAAAGTATTTTTCAGACTCAGCCATTAGACGGATATTAAAGAATTAAATGACTTCAGTTGACATAGACTAGCAATAACAGTCTGCCCAGAAAGAGTTTAGCCTATCAATTAGAGTAGAGGAAAAAAAATGGAGATAGTGATTAGGGACTGCTACCATACAAATCCAAGATGGCAAAGAAATATATTATGACATATATCATCCCAAAAGTTAAAAACTGTGAGAAAGAAAATAGAAACAAAACAAAACAAAATCACAATCCATCTATTCTCATTTAAAAAAATAAAACTTCTAAGCAGAGTTAGAATCATAAGATAAATGTTATCACCATAACAACTACTTTGGTTAATTTGAATATATTTTATGGTCTGGTCACTATTAAAAGCATGCACATAAACACACACACACACACCTTAATCTTGAACTCCCACATCATTTGCAAACTACTACTATCCTACTATTATAAGAAGAGAATTGAGGTAAAGAAAAGTTACTAATGATAAGAAATTGATAGAGACAGTGTGTGTACACACAACATACACTTAGTTATTACTGTGACTTGACTGGAAAGGAACTTAATATCATACATTCAGCTTTGTCAATGATTTGTCCCTGGAGTATTCTTTTCAATTTGCAAGAAAATATTTTAAAATTAAATTATTTGCAATATTAAACTATCAAGGGAAAAAAGATGTATAAATTCACCAAGGTCAGAGATATGAAATACTGATGTGATGACTGTGCATTTACTACATGCTTTCCCTTACTTTAACTGACCACCAGCATCAAGAGAGGCTTCCTATCCAAAGGTTCCTTGTCACTTAAAGACTGCCCAGGGACCACTTTTATCTGTGCTCTAGGGAGAGAAAAGTCATATTATAAAGTCTCTTTGATGGCTTTAAAGCCCAGACTATATCTCAATTAGAAACTGGAGTGACCCACCTCAATTTAGAGGAAAAAGTCTGTCTCTCACTAAAGAAATTGCTCTTCTTGAAATTATAAGATAACACATTTTGCAATGTGAGCCTCAGGCGGCTAAATCAAAACTTGGCATAGTCATTTCAAACTAAGATCATGGTTATCCTTTAAATATCCATGTTGTCCCTCTGATGTACCCAACTTTAAAATGAAAACAGAGAAAAAGTATAAGAGACCGAGGTTCTAGTTTGGAGGATGAAAGAATTGTTTTAAAGAGATTTTTGCATAGTCAGAAAATAGCAAAGATGTTACTTTTGATATAGAATTACCTTACTTTGCATACACTGTAAAATCAACTTAATTTCTTTGCTAATTGTATAAGCTCCATACTAAATTTTAGCAATTCTACATGCCATTATTAAAAAAAATTACTCAGAATGTGTGGACATAATGTGTGTGTGTGTGTGTGTGTGTGTGTGTGTGTGTGTGTGTGTGTGTGTTACAGGGTATTGAGCCCAGAGGCATTCTACCTTTGAGCTACCCGCACAGCCTGATTTTATTTCTTATTTAAAAACAGGGTTTCTCTAGGTTGCTGATAATTTCACTACTTCCTGAGGCTGCCCTCAAACCTGCTATCCTCCTGTCTCAGCATAAGAAGTACAGTGATTACAGGCATGTGCCACCATGTCCAGCTCAGAATGTATATATTAAACCATTTCTTAAAATTATTTGGTCTCAGAATCCCTTTAGATTGTAAGAAATTACTGAGAACCCAAAAGAAGTTTATGCATTTATTGGTACTACATTAAAAATCAGGAAATTTTAAATATGCATATTCTAAATAATAAACCTAGTCCAATTAGACATTAAATACATTTATGAAAAGCAACAATTTTCTAAAATTAAAAGACACAAGTGTCAGTATTTTATATTTTTTGCACATTATAAATAGCTGGATTTAATGAAAGAAATCTGACTCAAATGTTTGCTTCTCCATGAAATACACCACACTGAGTGAAACACAGTAGGCTCTACCTATCTAAAGGTTCTCCATCAAGGATCTAACCAACTACAAACAAAATATTTTTTAAAAGTGTACTGGACATGTACACATTTTCTTCAGGTCATTATTCCCTAAACAGTGGAGTATAACAATCATTTGTATAGAATTATACATATATTACATACATGGATATATTATATATAATATGTAAATATAATATATATGTAGATTATTTAAAATATGGAGGATGTGCAAATGAAATACACAAATACTATGTCATTTTATATGAGGAACTTGAGTTAGCTATGGACTGTGGCATTGATAGGGAGTCCTGAAACTAATTCCCTACAAATACTAAGAAAAAAAATGTGTATATAGAAAATCCAGTTTCATGCAGTTATGCCGCTGGAAAAAGGAGTATTTTAATAGACTTTTAATATGCTTCAATACTACCCCAATGTTGAAAGTGACAGTATTTAAAAGTTAAGTTGCAATGAGGAATGTGAAACCATACAATACTCTTTTCTCAATTTTCTTTTTTAAATGTTACTCCTTGCCATGATATTTGAGATGGACTCATTTCTTACTGGGTCTCTCAGCTTTGGATTATGCTGAATAGATGCTCAAGCCACAACTGTGACCCTCCAAGTGTCTCTAGTGTGCAGGTAGCACCCACCTGCCATCTCCTCAGTGGCTGGGGGAGCTATCTATTCAATTCTTAACCTGCCTAGCCCAGTCTTCTGCTTCAAAGGCTGCCCAGATATCAGATTATTGGGTTTCCACACCCTCCCCCCCCCGTTCTCTGGCATGAGCCTGTGGCTCTGGTCTTTTCCAGGCGCCTAAAAACTCTTAAGAGAATCAGAGAGAATGTCTCTCAAATGAGAACAATTCTTCAGACAGATCTTTCCCAGCTTTGGAGGGCATCCTATGGGAAGTGCTCTGTCCCTGGGGCTAACCTTAACCTAACTGGTCCAGTCTTCTCCTCTGCAGCCTGGGTGGCTCTGAAAGTCCCATGACAAATCCCTCAGCTTGAGATCTGGGCAGATTAGACTGTGCCAGACTACAGCTGGCGCGCCCAGGTCGGCACAGATCTAAACTGCTAATTTCAAAGGTCCTGCTGTCAGCCTGTCACAGTCCAGAGCTGCCAACAGGTTTTAGTTCAGGCACCAAGTCCATCAGAAAGTGCCTGGAAGTGCAGACATGCAGGTGGACGATGCCATCTCCTCACAGTTTCTAAGTCGCCTCTCTGCTCCAACTGCGTATGTGCCTGATAGTAGAGTCCGCATTTCTTGAAATCTTTATGATTCCTATTGCAGCTCTCTAGAGTGAGCTTCCCTTCACCTGCTGAGCAGTCATCCACCTGGTACTAATATAGTCTTTCTTCCTTCTTTTTCTTCTCTCTTATTTTTCTAAAAAATAATTTAGAAAATGTTATTCCTGTGCTTTTCCTGCTTTGACTCTCTCAGTTGGATTCTTGTGCTTTCCTTCTGCTCCCCTATCTCATTGTGCAGCTTCACAACTGTGGATTTAATTCAGTCTCAGGAAGCAGCCAGTATGCTCTGGATGCTACTCATCTGTCATATTTTTTTTTCATGTTTTCAAACATTATAATCAACTGATGTATCTTGAATTTTGGATGGTTATTTTCCCCTTGAATAATTTTATCACATCCTGCCTAGATAAGGTGACTTATTTATTTACTTATTTATTTATTTGGCAGTGCTGGGGATGAAACCCAGAGCCTTGCAGCTGCCCAGCCCCAGTAATTTGAAAATAATGGCTTGCTGATTAATGTGCATATTATTTGAAATGTTGGCCCATTTCAATAAGCAATATTCAAAAGTCACATTCATTAATATCAATTTCATCAGAAAAATTACTCCAAGTATTAGAAAGCTATGAAACTCACAATGGCAAGTGTGAGTCTTCCAAAACAAAAACTCAAATTTCATCGACAGCAAACATCATTAGCTGTCTTTCTTGAAGTGGCAAATTTACTTCGCTTAGTTTCAAGAAAATGTCTGAAAATGCCTAAATATAGTCACGATTTGTACATAATTTTTTTTAAGTACAAATGATGCTACGTAAAAAAAAAAAAAAAGAATTTAATCATCTAGTCATGTTCACAAGTCAATTGCAAAAGCACTTTTCTTCAAGACAATCTTCAGCATGCAGCAGAAGGGCTGTGTGCCTCTTTCCACTCTGTCACACAGGATAGTTAGTAAAGATGTCCATTCAGAGTGAGGATTTAAAGTTAATTTTTGCTGTTTCATCAAGTCTTTGTGTGCGGGAGGGGGGGGTGGTGTACTGGGGATTGAACCCAGGGACATTCTACCTCTGAGCTACATTCTCAGCCCTATTTTTTATTCTTTATTTTGAAACAGGGTCTCAATAAGTTTCAGAAGACCTCACAAAGTAGCTGAGACTGTCTTCAAACCTGTGATCCTCCTGTTTCAGCCTCCCAAGTACTGGGATTACAAGTGTGCACCACCATGCCTGGCTCATCAAGGCTTTTAAGTGAAATTTATTTTTCCTTTTTTCAAACAGTAACTCAATAGTGCCACTGCCTTAATTCATGCTACAGTGACTATATCATCAGTACTTTTTCTTGCACCATCAGTGCAAATGTCAACAAAGAGAACAAGGTAAATAATGTCTCAGTAATATTAGGAAAATAGTTTTGACCTTCTAGACTTCCTGGAAGGACCATAAATCAAACTCCGAGAATTGCCATTAGACAATAATATCAGGTAAGTGAGCACATACTTATATAGGGCTAGTAACAATATGATTCTGATCTTAAAACTTTGTATCCTGACAAGGGCACAAAAGTCATTACTCCCCTCCCCCCTTTTTAATCATACATGCCTATTTGTTAAGACATATTAACTTGTTTACAAAGTAAATAGAGTAAAGATTACTAGACAAAAGCTCTGTGTGTTTGTGTATGTTTGTGTTTGTGTGTGTGTGTGTGTGTGTTTGACAAATGGATACTTTCTGAAAGCCACTGGGAAACGTCACTAAAGGCTACTCAGTGTCATGTGTTACTTACATTCATTCCCTCTATTTCTATTCATTTGACAAAGAAAAAATGATTAACTTTAGAATTAGAAAAGTCTACAAATAAAGTGGCTGACAAGAAACAAATTTCCTTTTTCAGAAGTAAAAGGTAAATGTACAATTGCAAATCATGAAAGCCAGAAAAACCCACTTGGCTATGAACAACCTGCAGGTCTTGAAGTGAGGGACAGGACACTGTGGAGTGCAGTGACAGCAGTAGATGGTCCTCTTCAGCTTCCCCTCAGCATTATTTTTTTGCATTTGTGAAGCAAATGGCAGGTACTTGGTAGGGCAAGCAATGAAGGCAATAACCCAACACTCAGAATTTTCCTTAGAATGCAATAACCAGCTTGTACCATGCTTACCATTCATATTTGCAAAGCACAAGTTCAATATAAGTTGAAAATATGAACACTATATTGTCTAAGTAACTGTGTGGGCAGTCTTCCTCTTCAGAAAGCAGAAAGAGTGAGGCACATGGAGACAGAGAAAGAATCAGGGACAGACACAGATGCACAGGGAGGGAGAGAGAAGGCACAGAGAAAAGAGAGGGCAGAGAGACACATAGAAAGGGACAGGGAAAGGAACAAAGAATTCTTGATGAAAGTTCAGTATGAGGGACAAGTGCCTTAACTAAACCAAGAAGGGCAAGAACAAAGCTTTGTATTTTAAGATTTCAGTATAAATTTGTGAAGATTAATACTAATTTGTATATTGGATAGAATCCAGTCATCTACTTCATTTCTAATTGTATAACATTTACTATCATATAGAAATATAGAAAACTATCTTAAAGCATATGCCTGAATCTCATGAAAGTTCATCACTTTTTCTTCAAAAATAGTCCCAATTCTAAGCAAACCATAGTTGTACCCATTTATTAGCAGTTGTGTATACTGTGTTTTACCACCACACGGTTAATATAAGGAACCACTATGCTGGTGTCTACCTGGGCTGCATTAATGAGTTTACCTGATAGGGCTGGTCAAGTGTCCATTTTAATGTGTTGTCTGTTGCCAAGGCAGCACTTAACAGAGTCACTTCTCAGGATGACAAACATGAGATTTAAAGTTTGACCTATTTTCTAGTTATTGAATGTCTCCTTCAGAACCAAGGAGATCAGCATGACTTTTCATAAACATGCATGCAAGTAAACATGTTGCCACAGTCCCTGCTAATTCTAAGCTACTGACTCAAGTCTGGTCTTCTCTGAAGCCTCATAATGGGATTTGTTCTGATTCTCTGGAACTGCTTCACAGGTGACATTTCCTATCCTTACCTCTGGGTAAGACCAAGCTCTTTAGAGAATAATAGATGCCTTCCACATTCTCCCATTTATGGAGCTAATGATACTTAAATATTTTATGTAGAGTTGTGTATGATATGGAATTTTGCTTCTTTGTTTTGTTTTGGTTTTTGTTTTCTTTTTCTTTCTTTTTTTTTTTTTCTTTTTGTTTTTACAAAGATCTGAACTACAACTATCTATTCCCCACTGAACCAAATGTTTGCATTTTGTTTGTTTTGTAAAGCAATTCTATCTTTAGCTGTTTGGAAAAGGGGAACTAACTGACACTTGTAAACACAGTCTTGCCTGGCCAGCAGTGGGAATGCAGAGTGAAAGAAAGATGAGAACACATGAAATGAAAGATCGCATTTCCTCTTTGACACCAATGAAAGCTTCTGACCAAAGCAGAGCCATGGGAGAGCTCAAGTTTAAACAAATAGCAACACTGAGTGTTCTTCATCCTGGCCAAGCGTGCTGCCCTGGACTGACCTGTGTGTTATCCCTGTGTCAGTGTGGCCAGCAGGGGATGGCAGACAGGGGCTTTCAACAGACACGGTCCTATGCCATCGCTTACTTATTCTTTGCAGAATTATCAGCAGCACAACTCACTTTTGTTCTTTTATCCTCCTGCTCATTTCTTCACATTTTTACCTGTAATCCCCAAATTCAAAGCCCCAGATAATCATAAGGACATGGAATTGAAGAGTAGTGTACAGCTCAGTGGAAGGGAAACATTCCTCAATAGAATTAAATTATAGTGTAGTGAATTAAGGACTTCAATTTCTGTTGTCAAATTCTCCACCAGAGAATCTAAGAGACACACAGACAAATAATAATAATAATAATAATAATAATAATAATAATAATAATAATAATAATAAAACATGTGGCATACAATGTAAGTGGCTTAGTAAAAATGATCTAGATAATTTATAGATATTAACATGATTCCAAGTTGAAGTCCAGAGTCCCATTGTTCATATCTTCCTTAACTTCAACAATTAATTTGTTACCTGACCAAACCAGAAAGTTCATTAAGCCTATTTTAAGAATATCATTGCACTAGGCATGGTGGTACATGCCTGCAACCCCAGAACTTGGAAGGCTAAGATAGGAAGATCACAGGTTTGAGGACAACCTCAACAATTCAGTGAGAATCTCAGCAACCTAAAGAGAACCTGTTCCAAAACAAAACAAAAAATAATAAAAAATAAAGAGTTGGGGTGCAGGTAGAATGCCCTTGGTTTTAATACCAGTACCACATACACACACATACACATATCATTTATGATCTGCCTAATAAATATCAACTAGCCTATAGGCAGCTGTCTTTGAGCTATGAGAAGAGAATATATGAAAATTTTGTGATGATTTGACAATAAATATTTATACTTTAGCAGAATCTAATAGGAGTGTTGATTTCTTTGTACATATTCAGTGGTTGTAGTCATAAAGTTATGAAGGTGTGGGTATACACTAGTTATTTCTAAACAATGGAGGCTATAAAAATTTACCAGAAGAATTTAACTAAAATGGCTACATTTGCTTACACCAAATAACAAGAGTTATTTACTCATATCATTTGTCTGAGAAACTTTAAATGATTTCTGTTAACTTCAACAAACCATACCATTCTTCTGATAACATTTTTTTTCTTTTTGGAGAGCCCAGTGGTGCTCTACTCTCATTCAGTTTTCTTGAAATGGCCATACTCCAGTACAGCATGGGGGTTGGGGGTGTCATACTACAAAGATCAGAGCACCATATCCTACCAAGTCCTACCAGAGTCAACCCTAGGATTTTGGCTGGGACAATTAGAAAACAATAGCCTTATATCTTCAAGAACTAAGGAGTCAAGAAAAGGGGGGTTTGATTTCTAATGTGCTCAAATAGCCATTTTGACTCAACACAACCCACTGCCAATAATACCCTTTACCTTCTCATTCACATTAGCCCCGAAAGCCAGGTATGAATTGTGCTTCTATCATTGGAAACGGAAAAAGTACTAACACATGCACCTTTCTCTCATTCTGCCCTGTGAGGCTTAGAAAATGAAATTCCAATTTGGCATAACAGCTCTTTCCCTGTACAATATAAATTGGAGCTGCTTGACAACTTTATCTCCTGCAAATGCTAGGACTTCAATCTCAGTTTGCTCACCATTGCTTAAAAAAGCCAGGAGTGAGTGCTGAAACTTTGCTCATAATATTGCTTTTCTCTGGAATATGTTCCTGTGTAAATTCTACTGGTTCTAAAGAAAAACACTGCAGAATGTGCATCTTCTTTTAAAAGTCTTTTCAACCACCCCTCCTCTCCTGAGAACTTTTAGTTTACTCCTCAAGCACTGTTTTTTAGGGTACACAGACAGAAGTGTTATTTAAAGTAAATTATCAACAAGTAGTAGAACAGCACTCTTTGTTGCAGTGCAAGGATGATGAGCAGGGGAAGAACAAGAGGCAGAGGAACTTGTTAGGACTCTGTCACGGGAATCCCCACAGTGAAATGGCAAGGGCTTGTCTCAAAGAGTGACAGCAGGATTACAAAGAAAAAAAAAACAAAACATATATTCAAGACAGAGGAGACTGATGAGATTGGTGACAGATTGTCCAAGTGGTTCAGATGGTTAAATACAGTACCCAAAACATGGCCTCCATAATCTTGTTATAAGGTCACCCTACTATACCCATATCATATGTCAAAGTTGAAATTCTTTTTCATATGGTAATGGATACTAAATTAGGAATTTCCTTCAAGGGAACATATGTTTGGGGTTGGCAGTAGAAATATAGGTCTATGATTTCATCTTTATTGATGTAGATATTTTTCAGGAATTGGTGAAAATAAAAATGAGAAGGGCAATGATATTTTCGACATCAATGTGAATATTAATTATTTCAAGTTCAGGAGACATACTAAATGGCTATAGTATGGCATATGTCATATATAACATTGTATGTTAAATATATAAATACGTATTCAAACAGAAAAACCCATTAACTAGTTCTAGGAAGAATCTTCAGTATATTTTGGATATTTGCAAGAGTCTTTACATGGATTTAAAAAAAATTAAAACCTACTTAGGGAAAATACATTTTGTGTGAATTAGATAAGAAGTTGGACAAATTAAGATTTTCCTGAAGCCGGGCGTGGTGGCCCACGCTTGTAATCCCAGCATTTGGGAGGCTGAAACAGGAGGATCCGGGTTCGCGGCCAGCCTCAGCTACTTAGTGAGGCACTCCGCAACTTAGTGAGACCCTGTTTCACAATAAAGAATAAAAAATAGGGCTGGGGTATAGCTCGGAGGTAGAATGCCCCTGAGTTCAATCCCCAGTACTGCAAAAAAAACAAAACAAAACAAAAAAAAACTTTCCTGAAACTCTTTCAATCTTTAAGTTCACATATGAAACAAAGTAACTGATAATTAATACTTTCATTTCTTCTCCCCTTTTACCATCTGTCTTCCCTACTCCCCTCCACCCATTTTCTTCTGAACTTCCTTTCTGTGCAGCATTTTATTACTTGCAAGCAATTACTCAGGTAAGCTCCATTCTTTTTCAGGAATATATATCTGAGCAATTTGATGCTATGTTCCCCCTCACTAAAGATCCATCCTGTAATCAAGTAGTGTAAAATGAAAGGATCTGTCTAGTTCTTCCTCCAATTGAACAGTACAACAGCTACATTATCTTGATAGCTATAATAAGCCCTAAAAAGAGAGACATGAGAAGAGCATAGCATTCAAATAGTTATCCCCAAGATATTAAAAATGGCTCATGTCTCTGGTTTGGAAAATCATTTGCCTAATAAAGTTAGTGACAAAGAAAATATTTAGCAGATGTTATTACTTGCTTTGCAATTATCTTGGTATTTTTGTCCAGAAAAAATATGTAAATGCACACAAAAATGATTATATACTCTCTTTGTGAACCTTTAGCTCTAGGCCTGATTATAATTTCCCATCTCAATTCCTAGTCTAGTCTTGGCATTCTGTGTGTGAAGCCTGGAAATTTGCCCAGAGTCTAGTAGAGATCACCTGCCTCACGGTTTTCTAAACATCTACTTTGTTTCCCATGGCTGAGCCCCGTTCACTAGCTGGCACTCTGCTGTCCACCTCCAGCCCCTGCAGCTGGGCTTCTACACGGAGAATGCTGTGCCTTTTGTTCAGTGTCTCAGTCACACCTCTGTAGCTGTGATGTCCACAGACAATGTTCCTCCACACCTAATTGGGCTGATCCTACAAGGTATATTCTGGGTCATTCCCACTCACTTTGTCACACCTGCTATGGACTTATGGCTACAGAATTCTATACCTCATTAATGCCTCATTGAAACAGAGCATCCAGTTAGTATCATTCACATGCTAACTCCTTGTATGAAGTCATACAAGTTTTTGGTGAACAAGTGCATTCTATTAGAAAGTTCTTAACAAGTTTGGCATTAACAAGGACGAGAACATTGAATTATGGAGAGTGCAGTACTATCGAAGGTGAAATGTGGGTTAATGTTGAGTGCATTTTAACTTGATCTGTGTGCATAGATAGCCATGGATAGATTATGATATCTAACTTAAATGATATGAGATAGTATTACATTAAGTATTGCTACTTAAGAAAAACACTACATGTGTTAAGTATCCAAATTTATATCATCAATTTGTAAGGCTATCAAACTGTGATAGCATATATCTATATACATCCCTGATATTACCACTTTCTGATAAATGACTGACAATAAAATGAATCTTTGCTTCCTTTTGTGCTTTAAAATACTAATGCATAATTTCAATAATAATAAGAAAAGTTGTATTTGTCTGATTTGGGTCAAGAAGAAGGTATATCCAAATTGTTCTCCAATGACTGAAAGAGATTTGGAGGAGGGAGTCTACCCATTAATTTATTTTACCTGTTTGGCTAACACAGTTCTCCAAATGGAGCTGCTCATCCTTACGATTTTATAACTCACATGGGAACTTAGGTTGGTTCAGCATGCCAGCAGAATTTTGTTCAAAGCTCAGAACAGTGTGGGCAGTTCAAAGCTTGCCATAGTCTATTTATAAAACATATGAAGCACGTTCTCATCCTCAGTGTTCACGAATTCAATACTGCAAGGGTTGTCAACTCTTTCTTACTAAATTATTTTTTCAAGATTACTCTTCTCTAGTTTTTTTCAATAAGCAGAAAGGAAACTTAGCACTTTCTTTGAGATGAAGCAATGTTAAATGAGAATGAATATCACAGCTAGGCAAGATTTCAAGCTAAATTAAATACCAAAGTAAAGCAGGTGGAGCTCATAGGCTATGTCTAAAGCAGAGTCTAGCGAAGAACTTGTTTGATAATAGTATGCAGCATAGATTATTGTTCAAAACAATTTTCAATAGATTTTTAAAAGTAATTCATGAGTAAAATAAAAGGGATCTGAATGGGAGTTGGTAATGGGAAGAAAAGGAAGGACAGATAGAGGAATACATTTTAAAAACAAAAAACAAATGGAGGACTTCTTTCTTTATAACTTCTTCAGAGGTCCATAAACCAGAAAGGTTTTCTTTATTTATTCACTATCTATTCATTTGATTCTCAATACGTACTACCTCATTTTGTTAGAATTATTTTTTACTGTTTGTCCAACTCAGAGGATGCCTGACAATGTGTATGGTTTTTATTGAAGTTGGAATGTAGTGACAATATAAATAAAACTTGTTCATTATTGTAAACAAGTTTCAATTAACTTTTTAATTGAAAGTTGAATATGAAATCAAATTCTCCAACTAGAATCCTTTCACAATATAACTTATCTCTGATGTTATGCAGCACTCTGGGCATTCCTGTTATTACATAAACATTGGTTGAATAAATAAGTTACATTTAATTGTACTGAGATTAAATACAATTATATTATCATTGTTATACTATCATGATCATAATTAGTACATGGCAAATAATGTTTTTTTTTTTTTTTAGTAACTAAACTCTTATTTCCAATGTGAATTTAGGTGGCATATATAGTAGAATCTGAACTAAGAGAACATCTACTACTTCTATTTAGAAATTATTTTAAACACAAGACAGTAACTCATTCCATTTTTTTTTCTACTTGATTGTTACGTGCATGGTTCATTTAAACTTTTCTAAACAAAAACTTTCTTTAAAAAAAAGACAAAACATCAAATTGGCGCCCAAATAAATTCTCATTCACTTCATAAGAAGAGTCACTTCTGTCCAAAATACATTGAGTCATTATAATTTTAAGTTAAGGTGTCTAATAAATAAAAATCAGTGTCATGTAGGCAGATGCTGGTTTTTAAAGAAATAGTATTCTCCTTTTTCCTCTTTGCTATTTTGAAAATATTTGTATGAAAATGAAGAGTAAATCAATTATCTTTATAGTTGTGGGCAAGTTAAATTTCATATCATTGATTTTACAAACCTACATGTACAGCAAAGCTGCTCATCTTTTGGCATTTTCTGTATGTAAACAGAGATTATAGTATTTATATAGTATTTATTATAGTGTTTTTCCTGTTTCCCCACATGAAACCAGTTTAATCAGTCAGTGCAGTTTTCAAGGTATTTAAATAGTCCAGTTTCCAATTTAACAAATTCCTATGCATTGTCAGTGAGAACATAAATTAGTACCACTACTGGAGAACACTATACAGTTTCCTTAAGACACTAAAATTAGAACCACTATATGATCCAGCTATCCCACTCCTAGGTATATATCCAAAGGAAATGAAGTCAGCATACAAAAGAGAACCCTGCAGACCATGTTTACTGCAGCACCATTCACAAGAGCTAAGATATGAAATCAGCCTAGGTATCCATCAACAGATGAACAGATAAAGAAAATATGGCGTGGATACCTAATGGACTGATATTCGTCCATAAAGAATAAAGACATGCTGTAACTTGCAGCAAAATGGATGGAACCAGAGAACATCATGTTAAGTGAAATAAGCCAAGATACAGAAAGCCAAGTACTGTGCATATTCTCTTTCACATATGGAAACTTAAAAAAAAAAAAAGTTCATATAAAAGTAGAATAGTAGTTTCTAGGGCCTGTGAAGGGTGTGGGAAGGGTGCAGGGGGACAGTGAAAGAAAGGTGGTTGTATATTATCAAAGTACCTTGAATTTATGAATGGAAACACTGTGCTGACTCTCATTAATGTGTACAACTAATTTGTTAATAAAATTCACCAATGTGTGAATAAACATATTTACAACCTGATTTTACTCCCCAAACCAAGGAAAACCAGATTTTAATGGTAGTTCTCAGCATCATTAGATGCAAATGTGGTTGGGTCTAGATCATTTTGAAGAGATGTTGTATCATATACCAGTTAAACTGAGGTCAAGTCATGTGGTATTTTAATATTTTGATGATATACTCTGTGCCAAACTTTGTGCAAAGTGCTGGAGATTTAATATTCATTAGGGGTGTTTTGGTTAAAAAGATGCCTCCCTCCACCACTACCCCCACATTGCCTAGTAAGAAAATAACATTTTCACTATCTACCTTTGTATTTAAAAGCTATAAATCGTACAGAGTAGGCTTTTAGGAGATAAATTAAGAACTAAGTTTCCTAGACAAGCAATATTTTATATGTACACAGAGTTTAAATGAAAGAGAATAGAGATGACAAGCCTTCTCTTCTTTCTTCATCTGACTTTATAGTATTTGTCCTGTTTCCCCACATGAAATCCAAAGTGCTAATGCATATATTCATTATTTCCAATTTCTGGAATATAATTGTCCTTTTATCTTCACTCCTGAGGCTTCTGCTATAATGGAGAAAAAGCCAATGAATTCCAAGGCAAACACAGGACAAATATTCTATCCTGAAAATTCAGCTGGTTTTTCTTACTTTTGGCTTATCTGCATTTGTTAAAATTCAAGTTTGGGGCACTACATTTTGTCTGTGGACTCCTGCTTTAATTAACAAAATATATGTATGGATGGCAAGGACTGAAATGTTGAGTCTCTCAAGGATATAAGAGGCATTCCTTGTTACATCCTCACAGAACCATCAGCTCTCACTTTGATACTAAGAAAGTGTCTTTTGGAAGAGGATGAGATGTTAGGAAGATCAGGGTTTTTGGTTGGGTTGTCTAAAAACTAGGTTTATAGTAATAATAAATACTCTGTTAATAAAATAATGAGTGTGTGAACACTGCTGAAATGGTCATATGTCTCTTTATATCATATTAAAGTCCCTGGCATCAATTAAATATAGGAGGGCACAGATATAGGGGCAGAAATCCCAAGCTGCCTACCAGGTTAAGTCTAGTATTCTGACATTCCTCTCTGTAATGTGCTAAAGGAAGAGATGAAGTCTCTGACCTCCTATTGCCCATAGGAAATATCTGTGTCTATCTGAAATGGCCCCATGAAAATAGTGTTTAAGCTTTACCTCCATGTTAAGAGCACTCTTAGTATACTAAAAGCAGTATTTTATTTCAATCCAATGTAGCTTTCTGTTTTTCATGTTTCAACTTCATTGAAATTGAAATAAAATTTTAGTTTATGAAAAGGCATATTTTAATTGGAAGTATTTTCCCTTTCTTAGTGGTACAATGAACACAATTTATCTTTCAACTGATGACACCTTGGAGTATGAGATACAATGGTTCTCAAGTTGTAGGTATTTCAGTTATGGTGGCAATAAACATTAGAAATATAGTAGACCAAGAGAAAGCCCTGTGGATTTCCTCTAAATAAAGATGCAGCAGAACCGTTTTTCTGCCACATGACAGGCTGACCCCAGAATCACACTGACCTTTATGATGCACCTGCACAAAGAGGTAGCTCTATCTACTATAACATCACCCTATAAATGCCAGGATATCTGTTCCATGAATAATGCAGGGACTAGGGATATTCTGCCTCGATTGCTTATTCTCCATTCTCCAAAGCTTGTAGCTTATGACTCAAACGATGTAACCTCACCATTTGCATTAATTCATGGATTTGAAATGGACCTTCTACAAGTTCCCTGGGGTAGTTTAGTTTCATTTGTATGCATGTAAATAGCACCAAGACTGGAATAAAAATTAATGAACCATTTACTTTAGCAGCCTATGCCTTCCTTCTAAAGACAGCACATGCTTATATAATTACTGCAATTAATATAAAATTAAAGCTATAAAATCTTAAACAATGAAATGAGCGCCAAACAATAGGTGGTATTCAATTTTGAAAAATGTAAATTAAAATAAAATTTAAAATGTGAATAAATAATTATATAGCATTTGTTTCTTCTTTTGAGGCCAACATCGTTGGCCCAACTCCCAACAAATTCTTGTACCAATGTGGAGTTCATAAAAACACCTAGTATCAAATCAAATAAACAGAGCACTACTAGTCAAAGGATCTAGAATTCAGTTCAAGGATGGCCACAATTTTTAAAACTAACTTTAACTATTGATAATACTCATTATAATTTTATAGTACTGATTATAAACTGCATTGTAATATAAATATTTTACATACTAACTGTAAGTTCTTCAAATATAAGAACTATCTGATTTGACCCTATATCTCTAAAGTACTTAAGACCTTCCAATAACTGTCACTGCCAACACTCAACAAAAACTACCCTTGGATATGCCATTTGTCCTCATAAGTCCTAGAACTTTCCATATTGATCTCACTGCAGCTTTATTTCCAAATTATTCTTTTTTTGTCAAATACTAATCTTACTAAATATGTTTTGTTTTTAGGTCACAGATTTATCCATGATTTTGAAGTTCATGAGGATTCTATGTTTTCAGGTTTTCATTTGAAAGCATATAATATAGCCTAGTTGTCTACATTTTTAGTTGTTGAAGGACCTAAATTGGCAAAAGCTAACCTTCTGCATCACAGAAAATATATATTTTTAATTCAGTTGACATTTTCTATATATGCTTATTAATCATTAACATAGTGCATAAAGGTTATCAGTAAGAATATATAGGTTTGAATGAATGATATATTATTGGATACCTATTCTTCCCTTGGAGAGCTCTTCTAATTAAAAACAGAATATAAAACTGAGAAATTCTGTATAAAATATCTCCATGAATAGCAATCAACTCCTGAATTGTATTTTCAGTAGGCTGCTTTTCTACCCTGTTTTTTGTTTTACCAAAACCAAATGAATACTAGTTATTTAAGGAGTGAAACCTTTGACCAAGGAAGGGGTGCGCTCCTATAATCTTAGCTTATTGGGAAGCTGAGGATAAGGATCATAAATTTGAGGCCGGCCTGGGCAATTTAATAAAATTGTGTTAAAATTTAAAAGAATATACAGAGAACTTAGGAAATTCACAACTAAGAAAACAAATAACCCAATCAAAAATGGGCAAAGGATCTAAATAGACACTTCACAAAAGAAGAAATACAAATGGCCAAGAAATGCATGAGGAAATGTTCAACATCATTAGCAATCAGAGAGATGCAAAAAAACTACCTTGAGATTTCACCTAACCCCCATGAGAATGGCAATCATCAAAAACACAAACAACAACAAATGCTGGTGAGGGTGTGGAGAAGTAGAAATCCTAATACATTGTTGGTGGGGTTGCAGATAAGTATAATCACTTTGGAAAACAGTATGGAGAATCCT
This sequence comes from Graphiurus murinus, assembly GCA_004027655.1. NCBI lineage: Eukaryota > Metazoa > Chordata > Mammalia > Rodentia > Gliridae > Graphiurus > Graphiurus murinus. Next base: position 23,818 of record PVLC010018061.1, read on the forward strand.
CAGACAAAAGGGAATAAATCTACTATATGATCCAGCAATACGACTTTTGGGTATCTACCCAAAAGAATGGAAACCAAACTATCAGACCGATGCATGTATACCTAAGTTTATAGCTGCACAATTGACAATTGTCAAACTATGGAACCAACCAAGATGCCCATCAACAGATGAATGGATTACAAAACTATGGGATATGTACACAATGGAATTTTACTCAGCTATAAAGAAGAACAAAATCATGCCATTTGCAGGGAAATGGATGGAACTTGAAAACATTATGTTAAGTGAGATTAGTCGGTCACAAAAAGTAAAAAATCATATGCTCTCCCTAATATGTGGGGGAAGCTAGGGAGAAAGTGGGACATAAGATAAAGAAGGAGAAACCTTAGGTGATTAAAGAAGGGGACTCAACTGAAGGTGATGGGGGGGGGCTAATGCACATGATGTACTTTCACAACATATCAATCACCAAACTGAACTTGAGAAGGAGAGAGGGGGAGGAAGTAGGGCAGGAATTGTGGAAGGGTTAAATGAGAGATGTGTGCATGTATTCCTTTACCAGCCTGTATCTAACAAAGATGTATGATCACAATGCACCAATTAAAAAAAAATGAAAAGAATACTTAAAAGGATCTGGAGTTGTAGCTCAATGGCAGAGCACCTCTGGGTTCAATCCCCAGTATTGGAGTAGCCCCCTCCCCCCCAAAAAAGGAGTATAAAGCACAAATTTAATTACTATAAAACGCACTTAACCAAAACATTCAATCTAGTGGGGACTTCAGAGAGAACTGGGTTGAAAGATTAGGGGATCTGGTCTGCACATAACTGTTTTCATCATTATAGCTGAAAATATCCACAGAGAATAAAATGCAAATAGTCTTTCAAAAGCAACAACAAAAAAATAGACTCCAACTAGTGATACATTGTTATTCACAGGGAAAATCTAAAAATATTCACATGAGATTGTTTACTGCCTCAATGAGTTGCAAAGTGGTGCTGGTTGATACGGCCATTGTGAATTGGCACTGGGCCAGGACAGTTAGCTGTGCCTACCACCTGGAGGCCACTTGAGTGTTACAAGAACAGCAGACCTGATGTTTCTGGATTCCTACCGCATGGCACAGCCATAAATGGATAGCAATGAATTAGATGAAACATGTTTTATAGATTAGTTCCATTTGGTCATGTTTACAAAAAATAGCCACAGGAATACTGCATAAGAAAATGTTTATACCATACTGTATTTAATGCATGCTGTCTATAAAGCTAGAGTTACTAAAACCACATTGGCTTAAGATAGAAGGTTGTTTTTTTTGTTGTTGTTGTTACAAATTTCTTAATACTTTTATCTTCTGATCACATACTATATTAGATTTACTGACACAGTTCACAAAATAGCTGCTATGTGCTGAAAGATTATATCAAGTTGCCAATATTCCTTTTTATTTAAGAACAAAATCTATAATTTGGAACAGCATTCAATTTTATACCACTAAACAATTCTTTCATATGATGGCAACAAAAGTTATTCACAACTAAAGTGTTCTATTTCTATTCAAAAGGAGGCTTGATTGTATTTTACCATTCTAGTGAGGTAAAATTACCTGCCAGACTAGTGATCATATGCAGAAACAAAGTTCTAAGGGTCTCATAGTATTTTCTTCTTTTGTGAAGACACAAAGAGTTTCAGTTATTCAGCAAGATACATATTCTAAGAAGTATCTGTTAATTTCAACAGATAATAAAGGAATTTAGATTTCAGAAACAATCTATAGCTTACAATGCCAATTAAAACAGAATTTTCAGATTAATAAGGCAAATGTTAATAAGGCAAAGGCATTTATCATTGAAATATGTTAAATATTGTATTTTAACACTTTGTTTACTACAGGATGTTTCAATTCTTTAAGAAAAATATTACTTTCATTTTTTTTCATGGTACTGGGAATTGAACCAAGGGGCATTCTACCTCCAATCTATACCACCAGCCCTATTTTATTTCTTATTTTGAAACAGGGTCTCACTAAGTTGCAGAGAACTTCACTAAGTTGCTGAGACTGGCTGCCAACCTATGGCCCTACTATCTCAGCCTCACAAGTACTGGGATTATAAGCATGGGCCACTGTGCCCAGCTTACTTTCAATTTTTTTTAAAGTTTTTTATACTTTTATTGGTGCATTATAGTCTCACATCATAATATAGTTCACAATGATAGTGACAAACATGCACACAGCACTTGGTGGACTTTCCCCTGGTTCCCTTCCCATTCTCCCCACCCCCCTTCCCATACATAATATTGAGAGTGGCATTGGTATTCTCACATATGTACACAATGGCTATGAAGGTAATTCCTTCACTGATCCTCCCTCTCACCCACACCTTCTTCTAGACCACATCCCTGACTCCACTGAAGTTTCTTCTCCATTCTCTGAAGTCCTTCTGGTTTCCTGGTTACTCCCTAGCTTCTGCATAGGAGAGAAATCAAGTGACTCTTCAGTTTGTGACTGGTAAACTCACTTAACATAATGCACTTTTTAAAAATTTTTTATTAGTGCATTGTAATCATACATCTTTGTTAGGTACAAGCTGGTAAAGGAATACATGCACACATCTCTCTTTTAACCCTTCCCCAATTCCAGCCCCACTTTCTCCCCCTCCCTCCTTCTCAAGTTTAGTTTAGTGATTGACTTTGATATGTTTGTGAAAGTACATCATGTGCATTAGGGTGTTCCCCACCCACAACACCTTCAGTTAAGTCACCTTCTTTAATAATCTAAGGTTTCTCCTTTATCTGGAGTACCTCTTATGTCCCACTTTCTCCTTAGCTTCCGCATATTAGGTAGAGCATATGATTTTTTACTTTTTGAGACTGACTAATCTCACTTAGCATAATGTTTTCCAGTTCCATCCATTTCCCTGCAAATGGCATGATTTTGTTCTTCTTTATAGCTGAGTAAAATTCCATTGTGTACATATCCCATAGTTTTGTAATCCATTCATCTGTTGATGGGCATCTTGGCTGGTTCCATAGTTTGACAATTGTGAATTGTGCAACTATAAACACAGATACACATGCATTGGTCTGATAGTTTGGTTTCCATTCTTTTGGGTAGATACACAGAAGTGGTATTGCTGGATCATATAGTAGGTTCATTCCCATTTGTCTGAGGATCCTCCATACTGTTTTCCAAAGTGATTATACTTATCTGCAATCCTACCAACAATGTATTAGGATTCCCACTTCTCCACACCCTCACCAGCAATTGTTGTTGTTTGTGTTTTTGATGATTGCCATTCTCATGGGGGTTAGGTAAAATCTCAAGGTAGTTTTGATTTGCATCTCTCTGATTACTAATGATGTTGAACATTCCTTCATACATTTCCTGGCCATTTGTATTTCTTCTTTTGTGAAGTGTCTATTTAGATCCTTTGCCCATTTTTATTGGGTTATTTGTTTTCTTAGCTGTGTGTTTCTTGAGTTTTCTGTATATTCTAGTATTAGTCCTCTACCAGTAGAGTAGCTGACAATTTTTTTCTTCCACTCTGAGGACTGAGGCTGGCTGTGAACCCGGATCCTCCTGTCTCAGCCTCCTAAGTACTGAGATTATAAGCGAGCACTACCATGCCCGGCTTTCGTCATTTTTAAAATAGTGAGTTTTCTATTACATAACTAGTGTAAGGGGATGGAAGAGAATTTACTTTTTGAGTAACTTCATGAAATCAGTTGTGCTATCTTAACCAAATGATTCTACTTATCCCTATAGAAATCCATAGATAGGCAAGAATTATAAACTCATAGCTATCTCCGCTTACTAGAAAACTTTAGCTTACAGTTATGTGATGGAAAAGGGTTTCTGTCTGTCCCTAAATGCCAGGTTGTCTGTTAATTTGATTTCCAGGTATCATGGAACTACCTTGTCACCTTTTATCACCTGGATGAAACCTTCGTATCCTTAGTGTCTATGATGCCTATTACTGCCACACCACTTATTAAAACTTTTACAATTCCTTTCCCCTAGAACATTGTGACATCCCAAGGACAGGATTCTTATCATCCTCTCCTTTGGATTCAAGTCTTGCTAATACTGCCTGGCGCTTGGCTCACATTTACCAAATGTCAACAGAGCTAAGCCAATTTCCTTCCACTACCTGTGCATTTCCTTTACTGTGCTAAAAAAAATCAGAATCTGAACTCACTTTACGAAGTTGTTCCTTCACTATACTTAGCTTTCATCTCAAAAAGTGGCCATGACATGTTGCTCTCACAAAAATAAGCTAGAATACAAAATAATGGCAGGAAATAAAAGTTTCTTGGTGTCTGGTAATGGTTTAATACATTACTCTAAAAAGACTAATGTACTTCACTGGTTTTCAATTACTTCTAAAAAACAACTAACTATAACACATACAAGGATTTAAGTTTGTAAAAAGGTGTGGATCTACAGATGAAGGGAGAACCCATTTAATAGTAAGTCAATCTTTAATCCTTTACAAAGATATTTTTTAAAAACTGTTTTTTGTTTTTTTAGGCAAGAGACAGTATGAGAAGGAGAAACTTTCAGCTTACTTGGGTGAGAGCTATTGGACATGGTGGAGGCAGATGTGCAAGATCAGCAGTTATAACTAGTTGGTTACATTCTTCTCGCTGGTATAAGTGGAGTATTTTTGATTCCTCAGGAAAATGCCCCAAGAGCCTTACTATTTGCTTACAGAGCAGCTGCACATGCCCTACGATAAAGTGGTAAATTCTGCCTGGATCAGATATTGTAATCCTGCTCTCCCTTTTGGGCTGGAGAGAGCACAGAAATGTTTCTTCCCCAAGGCAGAATTAAAAGGGGAAAAAAAATTCTTTCCTTTCACCCAAGGTAGTAAATATTTGAGGAAGTTTAGCAGGAAATTGATTTTTTAAACAAACAAAAACAAACAGCCTTTCTATGCACTGTTCAGGGTCCCCTGAGGTACATGAGCAGGAGATACTATCTGAATCAGAAGAAAAAAAAATTAGTTTCTCTGCCTCTCTCCCTGTCCCTTCTGCAAACTAAAATTTATTTCAAGGAGCCCTGAGGGCAAAATATCCAAATTCAGAGCCACCATTGCCCAAGGACAAGCCTGTTCTAGTCTCAGCAGAAAACTTCCCCATGCTCTGAACTCTCTCTGGAGAGGCAGCAAGGATGACTGGGAGCAAACTGACTCCATAGCGGAAATTTCCACTTGCTCAAGACAACGTGAGTTTTATTAGGCATTCCAATATTATGAGAAGTCCCCGAAATTATGTTTCTACTCAATTAGCTTATTGCACAGTTATGATATACTTTATTGCTGCAGAATTGTATTGGAAAAGGAATGAAATTTTTTCATCAGTCACAAATATCATAAAAACTACTTTCAATCTGACTCAATACAAAATGGAGAGCTATCCGTATAACTAAGGGCAGGCACATGGACATAAAGAATGTCCTTTGAAAAATATTGGAATGTAAAAAAATATGAACCATTAATAACATTTATAAGCACTGCAACTGAGGATATTGCACACTGGATATGGATCAACCTAGAAACACTGGTTGTCAAAATCACTAACTGTTTGGCTCTCATTTAATCTGGGGTATTGATATTATCTATAGCAAGAGCCAACTTTACATGTTTTATTTCACGGATAGTAAGTAAGCAAATGAGATGCAAATGGAAGGCATATTTTATGGTTTGTACACACATGTATCTTCAGACTCAAAAAGAAAGTGTTCTAAGCCAGGCACAATGACACATGCTTATATTTCCAGCTACTTGGGAGGCTGAGGCAGGAAGATCCCTTGAGCCTAGGAGTTCAAGGCAAGCCTGGGCAACACAGCCACATCTTATTTCACACACTCAGAGAGACACACAAGGAGCAGAAATATTAACTATTTTAATGTGTTTTATGCAATTTTAGAGTTCGTAAACCACTATGATCAACATCAGACTGAAAAACTGAATAGCTGTGACCATTCTGACTCTGTTTTAAATATCAAAATGAACTTTTCATATACTCATTGTACTACCACTTATTAATTATAACAAAATGAATGAGAATAATCAGCACAGCATGACAATGACAAAAAAAAAGATGTGGACAGAGATAAGTGAAAACTCTTGTGTCTTAGAAATTCAATTAAGAAAGTTAATAGCAATACATGGTACAACTATAGAGTGGGCTTTTAGTGCTAAGCTTGTTATATTGTTTATCCTATTTAACCTTCACAATGCGTATGGAATAGATATATTAATACCTTCGTTTTATCAGATAGGGAAGGAAAGGCTTAGAGACTTTCTACAATTTGTCCAGGTTCTCAGAGTTTTAAGTGGTAGACTGGGGCTCAACCCCTATGAATATGACTAAGATTATGGGTTCTTAATATTTATGGTACATATTTTAAAGGTATTTAAAAAGTCCCCTTTATTAAGTATCACAGGGAAACAAAACTGAAACAAGAGGCAAGGAATGTAACTCCCATAACAGAGGGAGTTACTTTCTTTTACCATTTGAATGATTCTAATTGTATCATCACAGTCTTTCTTTTTCTATTCCCAGTTCTGACAGCTGGGAATTAAAAGCTTCATAGTCACTCAGTTTTACGTGATTTCTGTTCGTAGGCATACTGTGTTTCCTGTTATATAGGTTAATATCTTGTCCCTTAAAAATCATTACATTCAAAAGTGTCTAAAATGCAATAAATAGGTGTTCATTGATTTCAGTAGATATTAATATATGCCTGTATGTTAGTTTATGCTGTCCTCCAAGAGGACTTAATTTCCTTTACTATTTTATACTTTCATCCACTCAGCAAGCATGCCATATTTCCTGAAATTCATTCTCTCACTTTACACATTTTTTCCACCTCACACTTAATTTCAAGCAGAATTCCTTTCATACTAATTAGAAAACATGGTTAACTTCTAGCCACACAATACTGCATATTCCTTTATTCATTTTTTCCTCCTTTCCCTACTTACAATATATGTCTCATTATTTGCCTGTGGGACTTATGTTTTTTTCTTCTCTATCATGAGTATCATTCTCTTAAGAGAAGAAAAAAGGAAAGGAAAGTATGTGAACATGAGATCCTCAAGGAAGCGCTCACCCAAGCCCCAGCCTTCCTTGCCTCTACTTCGACCTCTACACGACATCCCACTTCCAGCCCACAGAGATGCTGCTCAGAACAGACACCATTAAAACAGGTTTCTTTTGTTCTGTTTCTTTCTCACTGGAAATATGACACAAAAGGACAAAACTGAGCAAAAAAGATCACCCCCAAACTTTTTAAAAGAGATCTATCCAACCTAGAAAATGAGGCTTTTTCCTCCTCTTTGAATTTTTAAATGTTCTTGGAAATATTTTAAGTTAAAAAATTCCTGTAGGCACTTTTGAGTCAACATTTTGCTTAACTGATAAGTATTACATGGTGCAGTTTCCTTCTGTGACTTGGGAATTCTCACAGGGTTCCAGGTTTTCATCTCTAATTTCCTTCTTAGCTTCTCTTCCCCTCTCTGACCTTCCTTAATCAAAGGACCTCAACTCTACTCTCTTGAACCGGCTCTGCCTAATCTATTTCCTTCCCACCCATGCCATCTTTTTATCTTCCAAATGCCATCTATCATCGACTTCAGCTGGCAGGACCAGTTCTAAAGAGCAGAACCCTTCAGGAAACACGTGGATCAAATACGTAGGTACTCTAAAGTTTCTGTTATGGATATTGTAATGGAAGAGCTTTAAACTACATTAAATAAAACAGATTAATATCCCTCTTATAATGGTGAACTCAGTCATTAACTTTTTTTCTTATGGTACTAGTGACTGAACCCAGGACCTTGCAAATGCTAGGCAAGTTTTCTACCATTAAGCTACATCTCCAGCCTGCTTTATACGATTTTTGAGGTATGGTCCTCTAAGTTTCCCAAGCTGGTTTTGAATTTGTGATCCTTTTACCTCAGCCTCCCAAGCAGCTAGGATTACAGGCATGCACCACCATACTCACCAGTCTCATCCTGTAAGAAAAATAAATAAATAAAGCAAAGATTCTTCATTATTATTTGTACCATCTGTTGATATTTTGTAAGTGAAACATACGATTTGTATATACATGGAAGCATTTTAAATATCTAATACCTTTAACTGTAAGTTTATGATTTTGAAAATACAGTAAATTTAATGAAACACGTTGTTTTGCAATATGAAGTCCAATTTGTTTGTTTTCTCATCAAAATCAATTTAGAACAAAATGTTATCAAACACCAAAATTACATATTTTCATGGACCATTTTTCTCTGAAACAAAGTTGTATTTAAAATTATTTTTTTTCAAATTTCCTATGACCATACAACTCTAAATGCCAAGAACTTTCTTCTAGGTTGAGTTATAATTATTAGAAGAGCGCAATTATCAAAGAAAACATTTAAAATTGTGAAAAAAATTAAATATTACAATGACTGCAAATTAACTGCTTACTGAAATAGATGGAGTAAGTTTTTACTCTCATATTTTACATATTTTACAGATGAATATTACTTATTGCTAAAGGGAGAGAGGGCCCAGCATCAATTGTTTTATTTTTATTGCTATAACTATGGAGTCTTTGTTCACATAAATAGGTTGAAATGGAAGAAACTTCTTCCATTATAGTAACATCACTCAGGCCCTTTAACTCCTTCTCAGTTATGGCCAAAGTCAGTTATCTTTCATCAAAAATTATTTTAATCATATATTAGTTGACAACTCAATTAGGTACCTCTATAATTTTGCTTAAAATGGAGAATTGTAAACCACCTGAGGAGAAAAATGTATTTGTTACTCAGTCATCAGAGCCATTCTGCTTGTCAATTCTACACCATTCATTCTTTCTGTTT